>PVJS01009892.1:0-49286 GCA_004027185.1 Glis glis
GGTCTCACGAAGTTGCGGAGGGCCTCACTAATTAGCTGAGGCTGGCCGCGAACCCAGATCCTCCAGTCTCCACCTCCCAAGTACTGGGATTACAAGCGTGCACCACCACGCCCAGCTTCCCAATAACTTTAAAAAATCAGAGTCAGTTGGTTTAGCATGAGGATTTCCAGTTGGTTCCTGGTTGGTGTTCTATGAGGTAGAGTGTAGCTTCTGAATGCTTCCTTCATCCTCGTCTTCAGATGGGTCTGACTGGTGTTTCTGGCTGTCCATCTGAAGGAATGCTCTGACATCTGGACTGCATCAAAATTATCACCAAATAATATCTTGGCAGGAATCTTCAGAGCCATAGCAGGAAATTGTTTCTTTAAAGTGTTGTAAAGTTTGTTGCACTCTGCATATCTCCTGAAGACCATCCACTCAGTCCTGCCCGCAGAGACCAGAACTTTATCAACAGTAAACCTCTTCTTTTCCCCTCTGTGTTCATCAGAGCGGGGATGCTTACACTTGGGCGGGTTTCCTCATACTCTATGATATAATCTCTTTGAGTTGAATCCCTCAAAAGGACACCCAAAAACTGAGTCAGAAGAAATAGTAAACAGAAGATGTGCACAATTAACTAATCCAAAATATGGAACCTCTTGAGGTAATGTTTAAATACCATCATGCAACCTTCAAGGACCCACCCCTGGTGCTTGGCCAGTGGGAAGCGCCACCGCAGCTGTGCCACACTCGGCTGGGCTCCTCTCCACGCCACCCACCCCCAGCGGCACCCATGACGCTCCCCCTATTTTTTTATTTTGAAATAGAACCTTACTGAGTGCCCAGGCTGGTCTTGGACTTGCAATCCTCCTGCCTCAGCCTCCCAAGTATCTAGGGTTACAGGTATGTGCTGTAACACCTGCCTGAAAAACTTGGAAAAAAAATTTTTGTGTGTGATAGTGGGAACTGAACTCAGTGGCGCTGTACCACTGAGCTACACCCCCAGTCCTCTTTTATTTCTTATTTTGAAACACAGTTCTTGCTAAATTGTTGAGGATCTTGCTAAGTTGCTGAGGCTGGCCTCAAACCTGCGATCCTCCTGTCTCAGACTCCCAAGTACTGGTATTACAGGCGTGCACCACCATGCCTAACATACATTTAATTTTTGAAGGGGTAAATAACTGAGTTGGAATGTCTTTGGCCACATCCTCTGACAGAAAAATTGGAACCACAACTTCTATGTTGTAATAGCTTCATCTCTCACGCAACATCCTTACAAAATACGTAACAAGAACCTTAGAGGGAAAAGCATGAGGAATCTCCACACTCATTCTGAGGAAGCTACTGGCCTCCTCAATGTGGACTGAAGTGTGCGGTGAAAACTGGTGACAAAATACCTTCCCCTAAAACTGGACGGAACGGCGTGTGCCTGTAATCCCAGTACTTGGGAGGCTGAGAAAGGAGGGTTGCAGGTTTGAGGCCAGCCTCAGCAACATATAGAGGCCCTCAACAACCTAGTGAGACCATTTCAAAACAAAAAATAAAAAGGGCTGGTGCTGGGGCTCAGAGGTAACATGCCTCTGGGTTTAATCCCCAGTACCACACACACACACACACACACACACACACACCCTTGTCCTAGGAAGGTGCCCCCCCAGGACAGGAATTGATTATACCTTATCTAGAGACTGTGGTATGCTCAGCCAGGAAGGAAACATTGGGCAGTTTGCATGGGGTAAACGGTTCCTATTACAGGATGGTGGGTCTTCAGTAACAACCCTGAGGTCTGCGAGTGGCTCAGAGAAGCAGAGCCCCGCCATGGCTGAAGGGAGCCATCATGGGGCAGAGGCCAAACAGAACCTCATACCAATGGAGGGAAAATCTGCATGCATGCCCAGGGGTCCAGGTGAGTCAAGAGGCTTGGGGGCAGGAGTAGTTTTATCCACGCAGATGTGCAGGGTCCAGTGTACCCTTCAAGGACCTGAGCACAAAGAGGGAGGAGGAAGCTACGGGTCCCCATGGTCCCTGTTATGATCCTCAGGATCCCCGCACCTTTGAACATTCTCTGTCTCTGTTCCAGTGATGAGAGGTTCAGCCTCATTCTTGACTAGAATCAAGTCCTGGATAGTCTTGATTATCCCAGCACTTCTCTGCGTGTCTGTGTACTGACCCCTGCTCCATTCCTGACAGTAGAAGTCTTGATTATCTCAGCACTTTCTGAGCATTTGTATGCTTACTCCTGCCCCATTCCCTGGAATGGAAGTCTTGACTAACCCAGCACTTTTCTGAGCATATGAGTACTGACCCAGTTCCATTCCGTACAATAGAATTTTTTTTTACTAACCCAACACTTTTCTGAGCCTGCATGTACTGACCCTGTTCCATTCCCCTCAGCTCAGCAGGATCTGAAGCTACCCCAGGATGGGCCTGGGAAGATGTTCTGCCTGGCAATGACCCTGATTCTGCTTCTATTGGTCATTATTCTTGGGGTGGTTCTGATCAAAGGTGAGGTGACCAGGCCAGTGGGAATGGGTGAGGGGAAGAAAACAGCTCCTTAGTCTGTAGTCCACACACTGGGGTCCTTAGTACCGAGGTAGAGATGGTGTTGCGAGGCAAGGCTAGACCACTTTCCTGGGAATTAGCATTTTTATTTGTTTTTATTTATTTTGCTTTGGTTTTGGTACTGGGGATTGAACCCAAGGCCATGGCCATTCTGCCTCATCTATTTATCTATCTATCTATCTATCTATCTATCTGTCTGTCTATCATCTATCTATCTATCTGTCTATCATCTATCATCTATCTATCTATCTATCTATCATCTATCTATCTATCTATCTATATCTATCTATCATCTATCAATCTGAAACAGGGTCTCACTGAGTTGCTGAGGGCCTTGCTAAGTTGCTGAAGCTGACGTTGAACCTGTGATCCTCCTGTCTCAGCCTCCCAAGTACTAGTGCTACAGCCGTGCACCCCCACACCTGGCAGAGCATTTGTTTTGTTGCTGCTCTTGTTTGATTTGTGGTCCTGGGGATCCAGGCAGGGCCTCCTGCATGCCGGGCAAGCACTCTACCTCCGAGCTCCACCACCAGCCCTCTGTTCTAGAAGAACATGGTCTCCCTCATCTTAGTGTGCAGGAGTTTAGGGGCGGGAAATGAATTGAGGAGCAGCCAAAAGGTCTAGAGCATATCAACTTTTCCCTGTCCATTCAATCTTGCCTTTCCTCTACAAAATGAGAGATGAACTAGAGCAACTGGACACCACATGTAAGTGAGGATCGCGATGGTTGCCTCCCGCCCCGGGCTCCCCTCACGCCTCTGGTACCTGACCCACCTTTCTCTATGGAGTAATTAGTCTCGCAGGGACTGGCAGACGGTGGACAGAAGTGGGACGCCATGCAGGGAGAAATGTTCCGGTAAATGGAGGCCCTGCTTGCAGGGAACGGTGACAAAACCAGAGGCAGGGTCGGGGTGTGGGAATGTTGAGAGAGGGGTGTGGTTCTTTCCAGAACTGTTGACAGTGATAGTTTTTGGAGCTGATGAGTCTGTGAGGGCTTTTTTTTTTTTTTTTTGGTACTGGGGATTGAACCCAGGCGCGTTCTACCTCTCCGCTACACCCCCAGCCCTTTTTATTTATTTATTTATTTTTTACTGTGAAACAGGGTCTTGATGAGTAGCTGAGGGTCTCCTTGCATTGTTCAGGCTGGCCTCAAACCTGTGATCCTCTTTTCTCAGCCTCCCAAGTGCTGGGATTACAGGTGTGTACCACCATACCCAGCTGTTCTGTTTTCTTCTAGTGCCCGTTTATAGAATGGACACATCGAAGGAAGGTAGTTCCATTTGCAAAGTGTCCAGGTCGCATTGAGTGGGCCACGATGAAATCATTTTACTTCACTAGAGGCTGCATTCAGTGAGTGGCGCAGCCCCAGCCAGCACTGCTGACCTGCTCCCCTCTTCTGCAGAATCCTGCTGTGAGCTGAGCTCCAGGGACTGCTTGGCATTCAAGGTTCCTGCTACAACTTCTCTCAATACAAGGTGACATGGGATGAAGCGAAGGATCAGTGTGCTCAGGAAGGAGCTCACCTGGCCACCATCAATAGCCAAGCTGAGGGCCGGGCGTGGTGGCACACGCTTGTAATCCCAGTACTTTGGGGAGGTGGAGACCGGAGGATCCGGGTTCGCGGCCAGCCTCAGCTCTCTCTCTCTCTCTCTCTCTCTCTCTCTCTCTCTCCCTCTCCTTAGTGAGGCCCTCCACAACTTTGTGAGACCCGGTTTCAAAATAAAGTATAAAAAATAGGGCTGGGGGCGTAGCGCGGAGGTAGAACGCCCCTGCGTTCAATCCCCGGTACCGCAAAAAAAAAAAAAAAATAGCCAAGCTGAGCGGGTGGGCAGAGACACTCTGGAATCTTTCTACATCATCGCCATATGATGCACCTATTCCCCATAGAACACAGTGCAAATTCTTCCCACTGACCTTCATGAGACACATTTGCTTTCTTAAGCAGTTGGTCACCATTCATGCATGGCCAGGTTTGTAGCAATGACTTGTGCTGGACTCTTCCTCCTTGTGTGTGTGTGTGTGTGTGTGTGTGTGTGTTTGTGTGTGTGTGTGTGTGTGTGTGTGTGTGTGTGTTGCTGGGAATTGAACCCAGGGGTATTCTACCTCTGAGCTACATCCCCAGCCCTATTTTTTTTTTATTTTGAGACAGTCTTGCTAAGTTGCTGAGGCTGGCCTCAAACCTGTGATCCTCCTTTCTCAGCCTCCCAAGTACTGGGATTACAGACATGTGCCGCCAAGCCTGCACACAACTCAGGTCTCTCTGGCAGAATCCGGGTGCATCCAGACACAAGGAAGAGCTCTGAGAAAGGGCTGCATCTGACTCACCTCCCCCTGACACTGGGTATTGAATCCAGGGGCATTCTACGTCTGAGCTACACACCCAGCCCTTTTTATATTTTGTTTTCAAACAGGGTCTTGCTAGGTTGCTGAGGGTCTCGCTAAGTTGCTGCAATTGGCCTTGAACCTGCAATTCTCCTGTCTCAGGCCTCCCAAGTGCTGGGATTACAGGTGTGTGTGACCATGCCTGACTTCTGACTTGCCTTTGAGTCCACAGTGACTAAAACCATTGACTAGACACCCACCAAGTTGCCATATTTGTCAGTAAATACAGTTGACTCACAGAACCACGTGCCCTGGGTTCAGACCAAACCTCACACCCTCCACTCAGTGCCTGGTAATTATATTCCTAATTGTCACTTACTCAGTTCTCAACTAGCACCAAACTGTGCTCCTAGTCCTTCACTAAACCTGGGAGGAAGTCGCCATTGGTATCTCTGTTTTACAGATGAAGGGCCTGAGGGTCTCATGTGCCCATAAATTGAGTGGCCTCATATGCCTGGGTTTGTTGTTGTGCTGGGGATTGATCCCAGGGACATTCTACATCCGAGCTACACCCCCAGCCCCTTTTTTTTAACATCATTTGTTTTGTTTTGAAACAGTGTCTTGCTACATTGCTGAGAGTCTCTTGCTGAGGCTGACCTCAAACCTGAAAATCTCCTGTCTCAGCCTCCTAAGTACTGGGATGACAGGTGTACACCACCACCCCTGGCTTTCATCATCCTTTACAGAAACCTCTTCAAACCCTAGTCCCACCTTTGGCTGCACGTATCTCATGACTGAATCTTCTTCAAGAAGGACTTCCTTGCTCCAAGTGTCTATGGCAACCACTGGATGAGCCTCTGGAGACAGTACACAATGGACGTGTACTTGTGGCAGGATGGCTCGGTCTCCACCTTCATGTGAGTCTCTTTTTTGGATTCAGAACCTCTGAGCCTCAGTTGGTTCCACCTCTAGAGCTTGGTGAGTGTTCCCAGTGATGGTTCCTCAAATCCCCAGGGGTCTAATTTTGTCATACACCAAACCAACCGTTGCACCTCGTGTGGCCGTGCTTCCTCTTATTTTGCTGGTTGCAAATGTACATGAGAGTCTTGATGTCCTACAAAGTGTGGTGGCACAAGTCTGTAATCCCAGTACTTGGGAGGCTGAGACAAGAGGATCGCAGGTTTGAGGACAGCCTCAGCAACTTGGAGAAACCCTGTTTGAAAATAAAAATAAGAAAGGGCTGGGGGTATAGTAACTTAGAGGTAGAACACCCCTGGTTTCAATCCCCAGTACCATGAGTAAATAAATAAATAAATAAATAAGATTGGGGTGTATCTCTGAGGTAGAATGCCCCTGGGATCATTCCCCAGCACCCCCAAAAAATGGTGGGGGAATCCATATGTTTAAATTCTAGATTAAACATGAGGCAGGAACTTCTTTATTATAGGAAGTCACATTATAAACTTCATGTGTTAAAGAGTATTGCAAAGCTTTGGGAGCAAAATAGACAATGTGTCTGTGCCAATTTGGTGGATTCGGAGTCTTGAGCAGCCATCACCTGAGCCTCTAGCACATCACAGGTAACACAGGCCGCAATGTCTTGTGGGAGATCCAATCCTGACTCCTCAATGTGGTGCTCATGTCCCTCCATTATGGCTTTTGTCTATCTTTGTGCTTTCCTTGATGTGTGCTTGCCTCCTCACCTTACCAGGACTCCAGCCAGGACCCCACTTGAGTATACCTGCTTTCCTTCATCCCACTTTTTTTTTTACCTCTAAGCTACACTCCTGGCCCTATTTTATGTTTATGTTTTACTTTGAAACAGGGTCTTGCTAAGTTGCCGAGGGTCTTACTAAGTTGCTGAGGCTGACATCGAACCTGTGATCCTCCTGTCTCAGCCTCCCAAGTGCTGGGATTAGAGGCATGCACCATCATACCAGGTTCATCTTACCTCTTCTGTGTCAGCTTTGGTATACACTCTGGTCTGAACAATTGCTATGGATCCTAGATAAAGTCTTGTCCATATCAACCAATGCTCCATGGGGTCATGATCTTTCCTTCCCTTCCTTCTTTCCTTTCTCCCTCCATCCCTCCCTCCCCTCTTCCTTCCTTCCTTCCTTTCTTCCTTCTTTTTTTATGGTACTAGGGATTGAACCCAGGGGCATTTTACCTCCAAGCTACATCCCCAGACCTAGTTTATTTTTTAATTTGAAACAGGGTCTCACTAGGTTTCTGAAGGCCTCCCTAAGTTGCTGAAGCTGGCCTCAAACCTGCAATCTTCCTATCTCAGCCTCCCAAGTATTGGGATTACAGTGTAATCCTGGCTGATTTTTTGTGTGTGTGCTGGGGACTGAATGCAGGGATTGTTCTACCTCTGAGCTACACCCCAGCCCTATTTTTTAATTCTTTATTTTGAAACAGGGTCTTACTAAGTTGAAGAAGGCCTCACTGAGTTGCTGATGATGGCCGCTAACCTGGGGTCCTCCTGTCTCAGCCACCCAAGTACTGAGAATACAAGCATGCATATTAACCATGTCATTGGATTGTCTTTTTTGTGTGTGGTACTAGAGATTGAACCCAGGGGCATTCTACCTCCAAGCTATAGCCCCAACCCTATTTTATTTTTATTTGGAAACAGGGTCTCACTAGGTTGATGAGAGTCTCACTACTTGATGAGGTTGTCCTTGAACTTGGAATCCTCTTGTCTCAGCCTCCCAAGTATTGGGATTACATGTGTGTGCCACCACGCCCAGCTTTTGGTATAGCTATTGAGAAAGCTTTACTCTTACCTTGTTAAAGCCTTGACTTACCAGGCACAGTGGTGCATGCCTGTAATCTCAGCACTTGGGAGGCTGAGATAGGAGGATCACAGGTTTGAAGCCAGCCTCAGCAACTTAGCAAAACCCTGTTTCCAAATTTAAAAAAAATAAAATAAAAATTTAAAAAGGACTACAGGTGTAGCTCAGAGGTAGAATGCCTCTGAGTTCAATCCCTAGTACAAAACAACAACAACAACAACAACAAGTCACACATTGTAAGATGTAGAGACTTTAGAATGGTACATGGCGTGGAGGCTTTTTCATGGATACCTCCTGTATCCCAGAGCTTGGTGGCAGATCCTCACCTGGGAATCTGGCCATGAGAACCCCGGCTGTGAAAGGCTTGGTGTGTCTTACTCCTGCTCTGGTAGCACAAAACTTGACTGACAATTGTTTGTGTTTTCACAGTAACTGGGATCAGACATTCTAATCACCATAACTGTGTATGTGAAGGAGTCTGGAGTCTGGAGTCTGGTCCACTGGTACAAAATATTGGCCCCAGCACTGGATCTGTGAGAAGCCACGGCTCTGCTGATCTCCTCTCTGTCCCCAGGCTTGATAAAGATTATCTCAATGTGCAATCTCATTAACATCTCCCCTAACTTCTCTCCATAAAAGGAAGTCACCCCAGAGCACCAGCCAGTCCTCCTCCTGTGTCTTTATCCTCTGTTGCCTCCAATCTTTTTTCTTTTTTTTTTTGTACTGGGGGTACACTCTCTTGTTATAGTTCTTTTCAAAAGAATGAAAGATACTGGGCACAGTGGTGCACTCCTGTAATTCTAGTACTTGGGAGGCTTAGAGGAAGATTGTAGGTTGGAGGCTAGCCTCAGCAACTTAGAGCCTTTTTCAAAATAAAAAACTAAAAGGGCTGGGGGTATAGCTTGCATGTACAATGCCCCTGAACTTGATCCCCAGTAACAAAAATAAATAGATAAAAGAATGAGTGAACTGAGACTAGAGAGAAATGCAGAATGGAGAGAGCTACTATGAATGGAAAGAGTTTGAGGAAGCTTTTAGTCCTCTAAGTCCAATTTGAAGCCATGAAAGAACTCACAGGGAGAGAAATCTCCTAAATATAAACATTGTGCAAATATCTTCACATCCTTACAACACATAACAGCATACATTGGGGCTGGGAGTGTAGCTGAGTGGTGGAGCACTTGCCTAGGATGTGTGATGCCCTGGGTTCAATCCTCAGCACTGGGGGAAAAAGAGACACTGAATTGAAACCCTGTAAATGCAAATATAAGGAGCTTTCAATTTAACACTTTCAATGTCTAGTGAAACCTTCCAATGTTTTGAAATCATAAGTCTAACAAATACAAAATGCTTCGTATAAACTAACATGGCTATATTGTTCAAAGAAATTACAACTTGAAGGAAATGTTTTAAAAGCTGTAAATGTATTATCTTTATCAGTGACTCACTCTTAAAGTGGGTCTCTCTAGCATGGATTGCTAAATCTCATTCTCACAAAGAAACAATAAACTGACTGATTCTTTTTAAGTACCCAGGACATAAGTAGTGTTTTTCTCTTGTCAGTTAATAAAAAAATTCCCATTCCATTTTATGTATAAGATCTATTGGTGAAGTGAAATATAGTTGTATTATGAGGTAATTTTAATTTTTATATAGTTTAAGTTACTGTGATTAATTGACCATTGAAAAATTAGTCTTTGTTTATTATTTAGTATTTTTATTTGGATTTTTAGTGTTTTTTGAAACAGGGTCTTGCTATATTGTCCCGGCTGGTCTCTATCTCCTGGGCTCAAATGTTTCTCCTGCCTCTGCCTCCTGAGTAGCTGGGATCATAGAGACGCACAGCTGTGCCTGGCAGCTGTTGAGATTTTGTCACTGTCCACAAGTAGCAGTGTTGTTTTTTGTTGTTGTTGTTGTTGTTGTTGTTCTGATTTGTGTGTGTGTGGTACTGGGGATTGAACACAGGGGCATTCTACCTCTGAGCTACACTCCCAGCTCTTTTTGTTTTTTTCTTTTGAAACAGGATCTTGCTAAGCTGTGGAGGCTGGCCTCACACCTGTTATCCTCCTGTCTCAACCTCCCAAATACTGGGATTACAGGTATATGCCACCATGCCTGGCTCAAGGAGCAGGTTTTGGATATCCTTTATCCATTGTATGTAGTCCATCTTTTTTATTATGGGAAAAACTGTTTTCTGGCACAATGATGTTTATCTTCATTGCTAATAACATAGTTGGGTATGTCAAGTTTATTATATAGTTTTGTGTGATTATTTTAATCTAATATCCTTTACTCTCGTTTCTTTCTAGCTGTTTGTTGGATAACTGACCTTGGATTAAGGAGAGAGGACCATAACCTCTAAGGTGGGAGGTAGATTTTCTGGGTTGAGTAATGTCGGTGTGGGAAATGTTGGGAACTAGCATTTTCTGGAATCCCTTCTCTTTATAGTTCCATGTTAGAATTCACCAATAGCCTCAACTCTGAATGGCAGAAATAAGGTAGGTAAGCTGGGCCTGGTGGTGCATGCTTGTAATCCCAGTACTTGGGAATCTGAGACAGGAGGATTGCTGGTTCAAAGCCAGCCTCAGCAACTTAGCAAGACCCTATTTCCAAATAAGAAATGAAATCAGGCTGCGTGTATAACTTGGAGGTAGAATGCCTCTGGGTTCAATCCCCAGTACGAGAGAGAGAGAGAGAGAGAGAGAGAGAGAGAGAGAAAGTGAGGTAGGCATTAGACAGGTTTTGGAGGTACCAAACCTGGAAATGGCCACGTAAACCCTGGCCATACAGATACCTTACAGTTCTTTTCCTCGAGTCTTTGGATTAACAGTCAAGAGAACCCCCCAAACTTCTACCAAACACTTGGCTTTCATTTTCTCAGACTTGTAGGTTTGCACAGATATCTCCAGAAGTTCCGTATCACAGATAACATCCACAGTTTTGATTTTCTTGCAAGCCTCAGTATGTGTACCAGACAAAGAGTTTAGACAGTCAGTTTGGGAATATCCTCTGCTGTCTGGATCCCTAGTCTATAGATTAATTCAAATAAGGTCTAATTTGCATAGTAAACAACTATATTCATACTGGTTGAGAGTGATGCTGATTCTATTTGACAGCTACAATTGAGCCATCAAAAACAACTACATACTCCTGTGTTGGCACGCACTTGTAATCCCAGTACTTGGGAGGCTGAGACAGGAGGGTCACAGATTTGAGGCTAGCCTCAGCAACATAGAGAAACCCTGTTTCAAAATTTAAATAGAAGAGCCGGGCGTGGTGGCGCACGCTTGTAATACCAGTACTTTGGGAGACAGAGACCGTAGGATCCGGGTTCGCGGCCAGCCTCATCTCTCTCTCTGTCTCTGTCTCTCCCTCTCTCTCTCTCTCTCTATCCTTAGTGAGGCCCTCCGCAACTTCGTGAGACCCGGTTTCAAAATAAAGTATAAAAAAAATAGGGCCGGGGGCGTAGCGCGGAGGTAGAACGCCCCCGCGTTCAATCCCCAGTTCTGCAAAAAAAAAAAAAAAATTAAATAGAAAGGGCTGGAGGTGTAGTTCAGAGGTAGAATGCCCTGGGTTCAATCCCCAGCACCAAGTTAATATAAATATACATCAGCTAAGTTCTGTTTAACAACAACAAAAAATTGCAGCAGACAATTAAGCTATCTGAAACATAAGGGGAAAGAAATGGTGTGACCCCTCTTCATTCCAACTAGAATCTGGCCTCAACCTTCAAGATGCCCAACCTTTAACTAGCCTCCTACTGGACAGAGAGCAATTCTTTACTGGGTATCTCCAATCCCATTTTTACCGTCTATCCCCGGCCTGTATTTCCAAGGATTTCCTTCTCCATGTTCTGCACACTTCAGGGCCTTTGCTCAAACTGTTCCCTCTGCCAGGAATGCTGCCTGGGACTCTCCTCTTTGTCCTTCAATATCCTGCAGGGAAAATGCCACTTCTTTCAAGAACCTCGTCAAATTGACACTCCTTTCTATTTTTCACAGCATCTTGCCCTCTTTTCTGTTCTCATATAGTCAAAAAAAATGTAAGCTGGATGTGGTGGCACATGCCTGTAATCCCAGTTCTTGAAAGGCTGAGACAGGAGGATCACAGGTTCAAGGCCAGCCTCAGCAACTTAGCAAGGCCCTCAGTAACTCAGTGAGACCCTGTTTTGAAATAAAAAATAAAAATGGCTGGGGGTGTAGCCCAGAGGTAGAATGCCCTTAGGTTCAATCCCCACTACAAAATGAACAAAGTAAGCCGGGCGTGGTGGCGCACGCTTGTCATCCCAGTACTTGGGAGGCTGAGACAGGAGGATCTGGGTTCGCGGCCAGCCTCAGCTACTTAGTGAGGCTCTCCGCAACTTAGTGAGACCCTGTTTCAAAATAAAGAATAAAAAATAGGGCTGGGGGTGTAGCCTGGATGTAGAATGCCCCTGGGTTCAATCCCCGGTACCGCGAAAAAAAAAAGAACAAAGTAATAAACAAACAAAAAACACCAATGTGAGTTTCATGCTCCTGTGATATGAAAATATTCTAAGTGCTGAGAGCTAGCAATGATGAAAGAGGAATTCTCTGCCTTGGCTCCTCATGGTTCAGTGCGGAAAGCTCTCCTGTATCAAGGGATGACAGAGTGGTCAGAGTTGTGACAAAGGAAGCCCAGGGTCCGCAGGAGCTAAGTGTAGATCAAGGACCCAGAGAGGGACTGAGAGAAAGTGTGTGGAGCAAGACCTGAAGTGTGTGCAACTGTGATTCAGATGAGGCAGGCAGGTGGATGAGAGGTTTCCATGTAGAAGGGACAGCAGGTGCAAAGGCTCAGAGTGACAGGGATGTTATGTTAGGGACAGTGGTTGCCCACGGAGCCCTGGCCAGGTGGAAGTGGCTGAGCGAGTATGAAGGCAGACAGGTGGGAATCCAAGAAGACCATGAAGGCCATTTGAAGAGTTTGTTCCTAGGGAGTGGGATACCCTAAAAAGTTCTCAATGCATGCAGAAAGAAGCTGTATGATATTCCATTGTGTGAACATATTCATGGATTTTTGATAAGGAAATCAAAGACCCTCCTGGATTCATATTCAAATATTTGGAGTCAGCATCTTTTCTCACTTAACTCATCCATGCTGATGTGCAGCAGGTGAGAATGGGGACCAGAGGCCCGAGGCCAGTGACTCCACGCTGAGGCCCATCTTGAGCATGCAAAGGGAGGACACTGACTTTCTCCTTGGTGCTTCCTGGGTGGCTGCCATCACCTGGGTGTGGCCTCCAGCTGCTCTCAACAGATACAGTAGTGTTGACAGTGGGAAGTTGCAGAGCCCTGGAAAGTAGAAAACCCACGTGCTAGTGGGCTTGGGGCTCTGTCCTTTCTGAGGTTGTGACTCTGGTTACTGTTAGTTTGAGACGGCACGGCAGGTTCTTGTTCTTAGCTAATTTAGAAAAGAATAGCCAGGAAAAAAAAAAAGAAAGAAAAGAATAGCCAGAACTACACTGCTGCAAGCTTAAGCAAAGGTTTATTACAGATAGAAACAGGGGACAAAGTAAACAAAGCACTACATCAGAGGCGACACAGTGGAGTGCCTTGAAAGTAAGACACTGATGCCTTTGAACACATACAATTTTTTAAGAATTAATTATCTCTTGTTTCTTATCCTGCTTAACCAATAGTACTCTTTTCCCACCAAAATCAGGTGCAGATCAGCCAATTAAACCTTCTCTGCTAGCCTTCTTTGTTCAACCTCACAGGGACAGATAGGTCTGATATTACTGATCAAAAGGTCTTGCTTGGTTAGCAAGGTCAGGGAGCTGTATGTTAAAAGCCCACTTTGTTCTTTGTTTTATTTTCATTAAATTTTAAAGCATGTCTTATCCCCCATGTTCTTGGTGAATTCTCAGCATCTCCTTATCTCTCTCTGCTAGAAGCTACTTACTATGTTGAAAACTTGTTTTATAATAAAGAAAAGAAAGACACAGGAATATAGTCTTTTCAAGTATGGAGGGTTTGGGGTATAACTATTTTGTGGTATTAGTAATTAATATTGGGTTAAAATAGCTTGCTTTTTCATCTTTTAAGTTTAGTCTAGGCTGTTGTGAGAGTCTCTAATTAAGTGCAGGTGTCTTGTGCTTTTAACATTCAGTGTTTAGCTGGGCTAACAGACAACTTTTAGCTGACCAAGGTCAACCGTGGCTGCAGCTCTTGACTGACAACTTAGAGACAGAGAAAAGGATTTTATTGTGCTGCCTATGTATGAGAGCTTATTCTTAGAAGAGAAACTGAATTTGAGTCCAGGTAAAGGTGTCCCTCTGATGAATTCTTAGTTGTTGGAGGAGGGGGCAGCAGGCCATGGCGAGCTCCCAGAGTTATGTCCTTTGTGTCGGGATCGCTTCCTGGTGTTGAAGGAAGCTCTATTTGAACAGCTATATTTTGGTAGTCAGTGTGACCCTCAAGCTTGGGAAAGTTTAGCCTTTTTTTTTTTTTCTGGTACTGAAAATTGAACCCAGGAGAACTCCACTTGTGAGCTACGCCCCCAGCCCAATTTTATTTTTTATTTTTAAACGGGGTCTTGGTAAGTTGCCAAGAGTAGTCTTGAACCTGCAATACCCCTGTCTCAGTCTCCCAAGTACTGGGATTACAGGCATTTGGAATGCCTCAGTACTTTAAAAGCTGAGACAGGAGAATTGCAGATTCCAGGCTAGCCTCAGCACTTGGTGAAACCCTAAGCAATTTAGCAAAACCCTGTTTCAAAATAATAAAATAGGGTTCAGGGTGTAACTCAGAGGTAGAATGCCCCTGGGTTCAATCCCCAGCACCATAAAAACAAAACAAAAAAAGGGGTGTGAGAGAAAGCCTTGGCCATGAAGTCAACGTCCTCCTCCAAAATTCCTGAAGTGGACAACATGAGGCCTTCCCTCCTCTTTCAGTGGGGCCTGGCCTAGGCACCCCTCCGTGTCAGAGATCATAGGTTGTCTCCATGGGACACTGTGCTGTAATTCTTTGAGCAAATTTGTGGCCCCGTTTCTAGGATGAAGAAGCAGGAAGAGCCCACTAAGTGCAGGAAGAAGCAGGTGCCCGCTCTGGAAAGCCCGGAGCTGCTTCTGCTTAGATGCAAAGATCCTGCAATCCGGGCCAGGTCTGTCTGTGCCTGGGGAAGAAAGGAGGCCTGGTGAGGGCTAAGGCTGAAATCTGTCTTTTTCTCCTCTAGGTCCAGTGCGGATTGCTTCCTACTCACTTAGTTCCCAGGGGCGGGTCAGGAGTTACTATCCAATCAGAGGCTCCAGGCCCTGAGTGAGCCGTCCAATGAGGCGTGACGGCGGCAGGGGGCGGGACTTCCTGTCAGGTCAGCCGTGCTCGGTACCGAGTCTCAGCTGCTGTGAAAAGTGCTAACTCTTCAGACTCCTTCGCGCCGTGACAGCCGCTGACACCTGAAAACCCTGGGCAGGACTCTGGGCGACCCGGAAGCCGGAAATGGTGAGATCTGGGGTGGAGGAGCGGGAAAAGGAGGGGCTGTCGGAATCCCCGGAACCGGCGTGGCGGACTAGGCCTCTTCCAGCCCCGGAGTCCGCCCTGCTCCCTGGTGCCGCTCGGCCTCGGTCCCTCAGGCAGGGGACCCGGCGTCCTTCCCATCCCTGCGGCGGCCCGGGCGGCGCAGCTCGCGGGTCCCTGACTCTGCGGTGGCGGCGGCGGGTCACGGGGAGACCCTGACTCGCGTGCAGGCTCGCGCGGGAGGAGCCGCGGGGTGCAGGGGTCCCCTTCCCTCCTTTCTGGTGACCGGACAGAGCAGACGCATGCTTTGGACTAGCATCAGCAGTGGGGACAGTGTGGTGGTCGGAGTCCTGACCTTGGCGAGACTGTTAACTTTGTGTCACAATTGAATTGTGAGACACCCAGGTGGTGGTGGAGAATTGGTGTCCAGCAAACCCCACAGATTGGGAGTCAGAAAGATACCACAGTCAACTTTCACCTGACTCCAGGTGAGTGGTCACTGGTCAGAATTGTGCTTGTGCAAGGTGGAGACTTTTCATGCTGAGAGGGGAGAAAGTAGGGTGTGTGGCGCTCCCAGAATTCAGTTTCCTGGCTGCCTACATTCCCTCCCTCCCGGGGCACGAGGCACCCTGGGCTGCACCTGCACAGCGAGAGGGGTCTCTAAGCTTAGGAACCAGTGTGACCTTCTGATATGGGTCCCCTTGTGAACTGTGGGAGAGGCTGGCTGCTTCCCTGAGCTGCTAACCTTTTGTCAGGGGAAGACACGATAATTCCATAGGGTTCTTGGCTTATGTGACAAAAAAGAATTTCAGCACGTGCCCGTCAGAGAAAAAGACAGAGGTTTTATGTAGGAAAGTGAGGGTTACATGTTCGAAGGAGAAGGCGGGCCATCTCAAGAGGGGGAGAGTGCGAGAGTCTGCGCAAGAGAGCATCCATCCAAGCAAGCAAGAGAGCCTTTGCTGCTTCTCAGTTCTTTTATAGAACCCCCAGGAGTGGGTAGGTGGGGCTGCACAGTGGAAGTCTGGACTTCCTCTTAATCTTCAGTTTCCCTTGCAATGATAGGTGGTGGCTGTCTGGTGTCTGACCTTTGTCCTCCTCGTGGACCCTTTGTTTAATAAGCATCTCAGGAATCTCTGGTGGGGAGAGAGGCCATTGTGATTAAGCGTGTGGACCCATTGAGGCTTCTGCCTAAGACCAAACACCCTATTGGGTGGAGTTAGAGAGTATGAATTTTCCAGATTTTAAAACGATATTTTCCTTCCCAATGTGTCTCCTTTCTACCTAGATTTTTTTTATCTCTTCTATTTTACCTCATCACTTTGACTTTCTTTGTAGAATCTTTTTTTTCTATAAAATAGCATTTTACTTCACCATTTAAGAATTTTCTTTCAAGATTTGCATGTAAGATGGTGATTTTCTTGCTTGGAACCTGAGTGGATAGAAAGATAGGGTTTGAAGAGGAAGCCAAGAGAATTCTGAAATGTTATTTGTTTCATTTTAAATTTATTTATTGTGGTACTGGGGATTGAACTCAGAGGCATTCTGTCTCTGAGCTACACCCCAGCCCTATTTTTTATTTTTTATTTTTTATTTTGAAACAGTGTCCCACTGAGTTGTGGAGGGCCTCACTAAGTGGCTGAGAGTGGCCACAAACCTGTGATCTTCCTGTTTTAGCCTCCCAAGTACTGGGATCATGGAGTGCACCACCACGCCTGGCTTGTTTCATAGAAATTTAAATAAGAAATATAAATATTCATGGAATCACTCGCAGGTGAGTAAATAGGCAGTGGTCAATTTTAGTGTAGCTTCCTGATCACATCTAGCTCTGCAGCCAGAAGTGACCAAAAGATGAAGTTTTGGGACTTTTTTATGGCTTTACCATGTGCTTATCACTAAGGAGAGTTGTACTTGGTTTTGGCTGTTTGGGATTTTGAAAGAGTATTTTTTGCCATTCATAAACCATTAGTATTATTATAACAGGCTTGTGGTTTGTTTTTTGGTTTTTTGTTTTGTTGCCTCCATCTGTCGCACATATGGTGGTAGGTAAGACTGCAGCTGAGTCATTTCACTCACCCTGTGGGACATGGGTGGTTTCAAGTTATGTGTGTGTGTGTGTGTGTGTGTGTGTGCGCTTGGTGGTACTGGGGAACCCAGGGACATTCCACCTCCAACCTACACCCCCTTTTTTTTTTGGTTTGGAAAGAGGGTCTCATTAGGTTGACACCAATCTTACTACTTGCTGAGGCTGTCCTTAAACTTGCAATCCTCCTGTGTCAGCCTCCCAGTTACTGGGATTACAAGTGTGAACAACCACACACAGCTTCCCCTTTCATTTTTAACTTATTGAACCATGGATAAGTTTAAATCTGTTTGCAAAAGTCAAAGGCCAGTTGTGCCGGTGCACACTTGTAATCCCAGTACTTGGGAAGCTGAGACAGGAGGATCACAGGTTTAAGGACAGCCTCAAGCAAGTACTGAGACTCTCATCAACCTAGTGAGACCCTGTTTCAAAATAGTGAAAAAAAAAAAAGGGCTGAGGGTGTGGCTCAGAGGTATAATGCCCCTAAGTTCAATCCCCAATGCCACCCCACAAAAAACTCTATTTGCAGTATTCCTCTAGGCTCAATTTTTATGTGGTTTTTAAATAATTGTGGTTTAATGGGCCACTGAAAAATCAGTTGTTATTAATTGTTACAATTTTCTTAGGGGCTCATGTGGCCACTCTTACCTTTATCTTTCTTTATCACAACAAATGACATTCTTTACATGGCTTTCATATTTTTACTTTTTGATGTATATTTTCTACAAATAATTCTATATATGTTTTTAGAAAGAGTTCTTAAAAAGCAAAGAACTTGTAGATTAACAAAAATCTTTTTTCATTTACTGAGAAGAGATTGGCAAATATGCCATCATCATCATAAATTAATGTGTAAAGTAGCCACATTTTTACTTTGACATTGAATCATTATTAGCACATTCTTACAACTTCAGGTGTTTTTTCTGCCATACAAATTGTACTCATCGTGCATATATTGTTAAAACTTCATTTTGATGGTAATTTATCCTTCACTCATACCAAAGGATCCTTCTTGCTGGCGTGAGTTACCTCTTGCCAGAGACCAATAGGACCATAGCTTTCATCAATTAGGATGAATTATTCATTGTAATAAATCTGTCTACATGCTGTAACTAACTGTGTGGTTAGTAAGAGCATTGGCTATAGAATTTCAGACAGGCTTGGTATTTGCTTCAGAAAAATTAGTTACCATTCAGTGCAGTGAAGCATCTTTTTCTACTGAATGCAGTGAGGGTGTGTTCTCTATTCTGTCTGGTCATCACAATAGTTCTTACCTGGAAGGATGAAATGATGGAGTGAAAGGAAACCTGATTATGAGTAGTACCTGGTCACATTAGTGAGAAGGGGGCAACTTTACTCTTTTTTTTCTTTTGCCCCTGGATTGAACGCAGGGGCATTCTACCTCCAAGCTACACCCCCAGCCCTATTTTTTATTCTTTATTTTGAAACAGGGTCTCACTAAGTTGCAGAGGGTCTCACTAAGTAGCTGAGGCTGGCTGCAAACCTGGATCTTCCGGTCTCAGCCTCCCAAGTACTGGGATTACAAGCGTGTGCCACCACACCCAGCTTTATTTTTTTTTTTTAATTCAGAATGTGCTCTGTTTTGCCAATTGTAGAGACATATGCAAGATGTTTTTGGTTTTGCCTTGATCCATCATAGTCACTGAAGAGCATTATCTGTTATCAGGTATAGCACATCTCATAAGACTTGTCCTTTCATGGAATTTGAGGCTGACTGAAGTCTTCTAGACCTCTTTTTACCTTCTGTACTTATGAAACACTCAAGTTTTTCCTACAGTGCATAGTTCTCTTTAACTGTAGATGTTCTTTGACTTCCAGTGGATATGTTTTGACAAATCCATGGTAAGATGAAAATATTGTGGGTCAAGAATGCGTTTAATACACCTAGCCTACTGAGCATCAAAGGTGTGGCTCGCCTACCTTGAACATGCTCAGATCGCTTATGTCATCCTGTGTTCTGTTTTATCATACAGTGTGCAATAAGGCATATATTTCATTGACTACACTACAAGGTATAGTATCAGTTTTTGTGCTCTTAAAGAGAGGCAGCTGTGTTGCAGGTCACTGCTGCCACCCAGCATCATCACAAAGTATCCTAGTGCATACCACTACCATGGTGTGAGATCAGACACTGAAAACTGAAGACATTTTCTTTTGTGCACATTCACTTTCTTTCTCTCTCTCTCTCTTTCTGTGTGTGTGTGTGTGTGTGTGTGTGTTACTGGGGATTGAAACCAGGGGCATTCTACCTCTGAGCTATGCCCCAACCCCATATTTTTTTTTTTTTTTTTGCGGTACTGGGGGTTGAACCCAGGGGAGTTCTACCTCTGCGCTACACCCCCGGCCCTATTTTTTTTATACTTTATTTTGAAACCGGGTCTCATGAAGTTGCGGAGGGCCTCACTAAGTAGAGAGACAGACAGACAGACAGACAGGGAGAGAGAGAGAGAGAAAGAGCCGAGGCTGGCTGCGAACCCAGATCCTCCGGTCTCCGCCTCCCAAAGTACCCCATTTTTTTTAAAACTGGTTCTCACCAAGTTGCTGAGGGCCTCTCTAAGTTGCTGAGGCTGGCCTTGAACCTGCAATCCTCCTATCTCGGCCTCCCAAGTACTGGGATTACAGGCATGCACCACTATGCCTGGCTCACTTTCCTACCATCTTAACATGAATCATATGTCACCTATAAATAGGTGATTACTGTTATGTCAGTTGCAATAAATAAATTCACTTTCTCCTTAGCATACTTATAATACTTCTTTTTAAATATCCATTGTGAGTCTAAAGAGGGCAGTATTTATGTAAAATGTCAGAGTACACACCTAAGAAAGGAAGACACAGCATCACTATTGCACTATTGCAAGCTTTATTTGGTCAGAAAATACATACTCGTTTTGTTGTTGTTGGGGTGTTTTTGGTTTTTTGGTTTTTTTGGTACTGGGGATAGAATCTTGGGCCTTGCACACTGAGCTATATCCTTAGCCTATTTTTCCCCAATTGGAAGTTTAGACAGAGAATTAAGCACGAGTAATCCAAGAACGCCATGTTATTAATGTGGTGGTGTGAATAAAACCAATTCTTGCAAATGCTGGTGCTTATATTTTTGTGAGAAAGGTGAAATAGTGAACAAATGTTGAATCTTTCATTTATAAGATGGAGAGAGGGGCCAGGCATGGTGGCACACCCATAATACCAGTACTTGGAAGGCTGAGACAAGAGGATCACAGGTTTGAAGACAAACTCAGCAATGTAGTGAGCCTCTCAGCAACCTAGTGAGACCCTGTTTCCAAACAAAAAATAAAAAGGACTGGGGTGTACCTTGGAGGTAGAATGCCTATGGGTTTATTCCCCAGGAAAACACACACACACACACACACACAGAAAGTACTGTAAAGGAAAGGAAAGTATGTCAGGTGACATAAACACCATGTGTCTGTCTTCTGTCTGGAGGTCAGTGTGAGAGTGAGCGAGGCTGTCATCACTGATCATTTCTGTTTTCACGTCCAGTACCACCTCAGCCCTGTGTCACCAGCTGCTCATGTGGGGATATGGACACTGGGGATGCTGCAGGCAGGTGTCCCTGGTGGGATCGACCATCATGATTCTCAGTAAAGAGCAGTTGTAGCTCATCACTTTTCCAATGGTTAAATGTTTTAGTTCATGTTCTGTGAACTCTCCAGACATGTCATTCCTGGATTTAAAACAGCCTTTTATGTATGGCTGTATCATTCTGCTGTGTAGAGTGAGTAATGCAAAGTATACCCCCTCAAGCCCTTCTGATCCTCCCAGATTGAGAAAGGGATATGTTCATGTGCACAGAGCTAGCCTGTCTTGATTTTTTTCCTATGAGTGGAGCAACATATAAGGAAATCCATGGTTACTCCCCCCTTAAACACAGAAGGAAGTATGGATGCTTCAAGGTTGCTTCTCATACTTCTGTGCCTAAACTCACCCTGTTGCCTCTGCTACAAATGCTGTGCCACATCACCTGGAAACTCCTCGTCCTTCAATGTACTCCAGGAAAAATTACACCAATTCCATGAATCTGGTCAGAGTCACACTCCTTTCTGTCTATCTTCTTGCAGCACACTGCCCTGTTACATTTTCTCATTTGAACCAACTAATGTGTGATTGCATTCTTCCTCTGAGTTACACCTCCAGTCTTTATTATTTATTTATTTATTTATTTGTTATTTATTTATTTATTCATTTATTATGGTACTGAGGATTGAACCCAGGGTCATTCTACCTCTGAACTACACTCCTAGCCCTTTTTTATTTTTATTTTAAAACAGGGTCTCACTACTTGCTGAGAATGTCCTCAAACCTGCAGTCCTCCTTTCTCAGTCTCCCAAGTACTTGAATTACAGGCATGTGACACCATGCCTGGCTTTTATATATTATTTTGAAACAGGGTGTCACTAATTGCTGAGGACCTGGCTAAATTGCTGAGGCTGGCCTTGAACCTGCAATCCTCCTCCGAAGTACTGGGATTACAGGCAAGCACCACTACCCACACCTGGGCTCATGTTCATTTGATATGGACATATTCCAGGGGCCGAGAGTCAGCAATGATTAAGAACAAAGGTATTCTCTGCCCTTTTCTTCTCAAGGTTCATGTTGGGAAGCGACCTGTTTTCCTGTGTGACAGTGGTCAGAGTTGTGATAAGGGAAGCTCGGGTCTGCAGAGCTCAGTGTAGGTGAGAGACCCAGGCAGGGCTTTGAGGAGGGGTGTAGAGGTGTCAGTGCACAGTGAGGCCTGAAGCAAGTGCACTTGTGGTGCAGGCAAGGCAGGCAGGTGGATGAGGGGTTTCCAGGTCGAAGTGACACCCGGTGCAAAGGCTCAGGGTGACAGGCATGGTGTGTTCAGGGATGATGGTGTGCCCAGTGAGCCCTGGCTGGGTGGAAGTGGCTGAGGGGATTTGGGGACAGGAAGGCAGACAGGTGGGAATCCCAAATCACAGAAGACCATGAAGCCTGCTTGAAGGTTTTTGTTCCTAGGGCAGTGTGAACCCTGAAAAAGTGTTAGATGCATGCAGACAGAAAGAAGCTGTATGGTGTTCCATTGTGTGAACATGTTCATGGGTTTTGAGTAATTTCCTATTTGGGGTTCCCCTGAATGTCTCCTTTGCATCCTTCACAAATAATCTTTATGGGTTCCTTTGGGTTTGCTTGGTCACATGGGAGGCCCACATCATTTGCTTAGATTCTACCAAACATGTTTCCAAAGTGTTTGTAGCAGTGGGTTGGTTTTAAGCATGAAAGATGTGATTCCTTCTTGTAGATAGTTTTGCCTGATTGCTGTGAGAACAGACTATAGAGGACAAGGGTGGGCTTGTGGCACCCAGGGAAAGGTGGGCAGTGATGTGTGTGGGTTCCTGGAATGGGGCAAGTGGTAAGATTTGGGATTGACTTCAGAGCTGGAATGGAGGATGTTACAAATTGCAGAGAGAGAGAGAATGTGATGTGTTTTTGCCCACCATACTTTTTTCCCCCTTGTGGTACTGTGGATTAATCCCGGGAAGATTCTAGCTCTGAGCTAAACCCCCAGCCCTTTTTATTTTTTATTTTGGAACAAGATCTTGCTGAGTTGCTGGGGCTGGCCTCAAACCTGCAATCCTCTTGTCTCAGCCTTCCAAGTAGTGGGATTACAGGCATGTGCCACCATGCCCGGCTTAGCCACCACACTTCTGACACCAACTGTATGAGCTCTTTCCACACCTAAAACCAATTCTCCCCCTCTCCAGACACCAAGCATGTGTCAAACAGGTCCATAGAATTCTGATACTCCTGGAGTTGGTGTCTTACTCCACAAGTTTAGGGGCTTAGTCCCTTAAGATGGCCCTCACATCAGATGCCAGTCACAGGATTTGGGGCCCCAGGGTACCCTCATTTCTGTCCAACTTGGGTACAATGTCAAGATGCCACAACCTTGCCCTCCAGTCTTCCCCTCCTGTCATGTTCAATAATTTGTTAAAATTACTCACAGGATTCAGGAAAACCCTTCCTATTGAATGTTTATCACAAGAGATTCAACCCAAGAACATCAGCATGGATGAGGTTCATAGGGAACAATATTAGGTAAGGGTGTCAGGGTCACTGCTGTAACTCCCATGGGGAGTCCTGGGAGTTCCCAGATCTGGAAAGGGAAACACACCTCAGGGCCCCTGGTGTCCTTCAACACGCACCAATCAGAGAAAAGACACGAGTAATTCACAAAAAGGGAGATACACATTCAAGGAAAAACGCTGGCCACCTCGAGAATGTGAGAGCAGCACCCCGGAACTTTGTGACCCTATTCTTATAGGAAATTTGGTAGGGGGGGATGGCTGGGGCACGTGGCTGGGGTGAAGGTCCAACTTCCTCTTAATCTTTAGGTTCGGACTGGCGGTGGCTGGTTGGTGTCTGACCCTGTCCCTCCTAAGGGATCTTTTTGTTAACTAAGCATCTCAGGACTCTCAGGTGGGGGGGGGGGCATTGTGATTAAGGGTGTGGACTCATTAAGGCTTCTGCCTAAGACTGAACATGCCCAATGGGATGGATTTAGATTATGAACTTTCAAAATTTTAAATCTATATTTTTCTTCCCAATGTCTCCTTTTTGCCTAATATTTCTTCTATCCTACTTCAAGGGGATATGTGGAACTTCCATGTCTCACCCGTGGTCCCACTGTAATTTGTACATATGAAGAAAATCTGTGAAGGTCAGTCCTAGAGGAAGACTCTTTCAGGCAGTCTCCTGGAGAAAAGGTTCATGAATTTGCCATTTTTTAGGTCAGATCTTTAGCTGACTCCAAGTGAGAATTTGCTGAAATTTTAGGTGTTGAAGGAGGGAGTTTCCATACTGCGAGGAGGGGACTGCAGGGCACGCTGAGCTCCCAGAGTTACATCCTTTGTGCCAGAATCATGTCCTGGTGCTGAGGCAAGCTCCATTTCAGTGGGGATCCATGTTCATAGTTAGGGGTTGTCCATAGGCCCTCAGGGGTTGTCTCCATGGGACACTGTTGGACACTGACCACATGCATGGCCCCATTTCCAGGAGGAAGAAGCAGGAAGAGCCCACTAAGTGCAGGAAGAAGCAGGTGCCCATTATGGAAAGCCTGGAGCTGCTACTGCTTAGATGCAAAGATCCCACATTCTGGGCCAGAGAAAAAAAGGAGGCCTGGTGAGGGCTATGGCTGGAATCTGTCCTTTGGCTCCTCTCTGCCCAGTGTGGATCACTTCCTGGTCACATAGTTTCCAACAGTGAGTCCTGGATCACTATTGAATCAGAGGCTCCAGGCCCAGGTGAACTGTCCAATGAGGTGTGAATGCAGCAGGGGGTAGGGCAGCAACATAACTCCTGGGATCTTCCTGTCTGCTCTGCCATACTGGGAACCATACTGGGAACAGTCTCAACTGCTGTGAAAAGTTTTAAGTGCTTCAGACTCCTTTGCACTGTGACAGCCCTCAGGGTTGAAACCCTGGGCAGGACTCCAGATGACCTGGAAGCAGGAAATGGTGAGATGTGGGGGATGAGAAGCTGCAAAGACGGGACTGGTAAGCCAGGCGTGGTAGTGCATGCTTGTAATCCCAGTACCTGGGAGGCTGAGACCTGAGGATCTGGGTTCACGGTCAGCCTCAGCTACTTAGAGAGGCTCTCCACAACTTAGTGAGACCCTGTTTCAAAATAAAGAATAAAAAATAGGGCTGGGGGTATAGCTCAGAGGTAGAATGTCCCTGGGTTCAATCCCTGGTACCGCAAAAAAAAAAAAAGGGGGGGGGACTGGTGAGATGGCTGGGACCAATCTCTCCCTTCCAGTCCCAGAATCTCCCTGTGTCTCTGGTCCCTCCTTGGCCTCTATCTTTCTGTTGGCGGGGTGCAGCTGGGCCATTGTACTTCCTGGGTGGCCCAGAGCACTTTCTGGCAGCTTGGCCCACAGCCCACGCATCCCTGAATGTGGGGTGGTGGTGGAGGGTCACAGGGAGACCTGGACTCCTGTGTGAGTGTGTGGGAGGGGCTGCGGGGTGGGTCCCCACCCCTCCTGCCTCACCGGGAAGACACGATTCCCTGAGTTCTCTAATTTTCTGGAGGCAGGGACTCAGTCTACGGCCTGTCCTTCAGCCCCATGCCCCTTGGGACTGCCAGTGAATCCCTAAATATCCTGACACTAACCCACATCACTATAGGTATCGGGAAGGGGTCCACAAGCACACGTGACTGAGGTGGGAGTAGAAGGGAGCCAGTTGGCCTCTCTGACAGGAAAGAAAGAATGAAAGAGAGAACGAACGAATGAAAGAGAAAGAAAAGGAATATGACCTTATCTGAAAGGACATTGCAGGAGGAGAAAGTCCCAAATGTAAGGTCTGCAAACTTCTCAGTGTGGAGGCAGAAAGGACTTTTCTTTCTAGGTAGGAGCAAGAAGAAAGAAGATGGGAGAGGAGAGAAGGATGGGGGGTGACATCAGACCCTAAACTTGAAGATGTTTTGCCTGGTGTCAGCTTGTTAGGATGACAGTAAAGGAGGGCTGTGTGCTGGCTCAGGCTGAGGGTGGATCAAAGATCAGAGGCCTGGAGGAAGGAGGGAAACTTAAGGAAAACTTTCCTTTTTTTTTTCAGAACTGGGAATTGAACCCAGGGGCGTTCTACCTCTGACCTACACCCCCAGTCCTAGTTTTTATTCTTTATTTTGAAACAGGGTCTCACTAGGTTGCAGAGGGCCTCACTTAAGTAGCTGAGGCTGGCCACGAACCCGTATCCTCCTGTCTCAGCCTCCCAAGTACTGTGATTACAAGCGTGTGCCACCACGCCTGGCATGGAAAGCTTTCTTAGTAAGTGTTTTCTTTCTGCCAATCAGTTAATTATCTTTTAGGACAAAAGTGGGAATTTAGAATGTGTGTGTCTGGCCTTGTTGTAAAATAAAATGGGACATCCTGTAAGTATAATAGAGAAAGTGTTTGTATACTGTAGAATGTTTCTCTAGACCACAAAGCATTGTAGGTGGGGATCTTTAATCACTGCTATTTACCAAGAATTTGAGTGTTTATTAGGGTGTGTTCTATAATAATAGAAATACAAATTTAATAATAGAAATTTAATAATAGAATTAACACAAATTTGGCCTTTGTTCCTGATTCTGGCACAGAGATTCTTAAAACCCTTAGAAATTCCATGAACAGAAGTGTCTTTGGTTGTTTATCATAAACCTCTTTTAGGTTATATCTGAATTTATGCTAACAAAGTGACTCAGGGTGCTGCCCTTCTGTAACTTCAGGATGAGGTCTGGTGACAAGTCAGAACAAACTCACGCTTTGGACTGGCATTTGCAGCAGGGATAGTGGGGTTCATCTGAGCCCTCAACTTGGCAGGACTGTGTTAACTCTGGGTGGTGTCAGAATTGAATTGAGGACACCCAGTTGGTGTTGGAGAATTGGTTGGTGTCCAGAAAACCCCACAGACTGGGAGTCAGAAAGATACCACAGGTTAGAACTTACACCTGACTCCGAGTGTGTTTGGAGAAAATAGGGTGTGTGGAGGAACCCGAATTCGGTTTCCTGGCTGCTCAGGTTCCCTCCCTCCCTCCCTGGGCGTGAGGCACCCTGGTGCACCTGCACAGTGAGAGCAGTCTCTATCTAAGGTTAGGAACCTGTGTGACCTTCTGATGTTTGTTCTCTTGTGAGATGTGAATGAAGCTGGCAGCTTCTCTGAGCTGCTTCTCTTTGGCTTTCTTTGTAGAATCTTCTTTCTATAAAATAGCATTTTATTTCACCATCTAAGAATTTTTTTCAAGATTAGCATGAAGCCGGGCATGGTGTAGCATGCTTGTAATCCCAGTACTTGGGAGGTTGAGACAGGACAATCACAGGTTCATGGCCAGCCTCAGCAACTTGTGAGGCCCTCCACAACTTAGTGAGACCCTGTTTTGAAATAAAGAATAAAATAGGGCTGGGGGTGTAGCTCAGGTAGAACACTCCTGGGTTCAATCCCCAGTGTCACACACACACACAAAAAGATTTGCATGAAAGATGGCGATTTTCTTGCTTAAACCCAAGTAGATAGAATGATGGGTTCTGAAGAAGCAGAGAATTCTTGAAATAAATTGTTTAACAACAAATTTAGCTGGGTGCTGTGGTGCATGCCTGTAGTTCCAGTACTTGGAAGGCTGTGACATGAGTATCACAGGTTGGAGGCCAGCCTCAGCAACTTAGTGAGACACTCGACAATTTGTCAATATCCCATTTAGAAATAAAAAGTAAAAAGGCCTGCAGGTGTAGCTCAGAAGTTGAATGCCACTAGGTTCAATCTCCCTTACCAAGAAAAGAAGAGTATAAATATTTATGGAATCACCATGGAGGTGAATAAGTAGGCTTCTCTCTCTCTCTCTCTCTCTCTCTCTCTCTCTCTAGTATATGTGTGGTACTTGGAATGTTGTACAGAGGGAGAACCAAAGGGTGTTCTACCTCTGAGCTATACCTTCAGCCATATTTATATATATAAATAAGTAAGTAAGTAAATGAATAAATAAATAAATAAAATTTGTTTAACAGTAAACTTAGCTGGGTGTGGTAGTCTGCACCTGTCATCCCAGTACTTGGGAGACTAAGACATGAGCATCTCAGGTTGGAGGCCAGTATCAGCAACTTAATGAGATACTCAACAATTTATTAATACCCCATTTGAATATATATATATATATGCTGGGGATTGAACCCAGCACATTCTACCTCCAAGCTACATCCCCATCCCTTTAGAATTTTTGTTTTGGAAACAAGATCTCACTACATTGCTGAGAATCTTACCACATGTTGAGGACAGCCTCAAACCTGCAATCCTCCTGTTTTAGCCTCCCAAATGCTGGGCTCACAGGTGTGTGCCACCACACCTGGCTTTTTTAATTAATTTGTTAGTTTGTTGGTTTGTTTATGGTGCTGCAGATTGAACCCATGGGCATTCTATCTCTGAACTATACCCTCAGTCCTATTTTTAATTTTTTATTTGGAGACAGGGTCTCACTAAGTTGATGGGACCCTCACCGACTTGCTGAAGCTGGCTTTCAACCTGCAATCCTGCTGTCTCGGCCTTCCAAGTGCTGTGATCACAGGCATGTGCCACCACGCCCAGCTGTCCTCTGAGTTGATTTTGCCATTTTGACATCACTACCAACAACAGAACCACAGCTCTGCAAGTGAGCATAGCAACTTGCACCATACGCAGGGCGTGCAGACATCGACCACCTCTCGAGTCTGCCTTTTCTTGCTCTGACTTGCCAATCTGCTCTCCTGCCTGATGGCCAGCGTGCACTCTGACCTCTGCTTGCTGGGTGACTGGGTTCTTGTCTTGTGACCTTGCTGCTGTTTGTTATTGCCTAATGTGTGAATTATGAGTCACATTGCTACCTTACAATGGAGACAAGCACATAGAAGTCAATATGTACTAGGAATTAGAACCAAGGGCATTCTACTTCTGAGCTATACCTGCAGCCCTTTTTACTTTTTATTTTGAAACAGGGTCTCACTAAGTTGCTGAGGCTGGCCTGAAACCTGCAATCCTCCTGTCTCAGCCTCCCAAGTACTGGGATTACAGGCACATGTCACCATACATAGCTAGGACTTTGTTTTGAGAGAAGCTGTAGTGCACAAAGGAAAGTTGGGATAACCCAAAAACACCATGGATGTTGCTGTTTTCCTGTGGAATTACCAAATAATTCCAGTTTCACATCAGAATTGCTCCAGGAGAAGATGTGGGAATGGATGGAGTGTAAGAGTGTGATGAGCAAGACATGGAGGGAACATTTAGAGAACAGAGCATCATGTGAACTTCTTATGAAGTTAGTATAGATATACAGTGATATGAGTCTCACCCTTCATCCTAGAAATATGTGACATGTTTTAGGAGTTGGTGGCTTTTGAGGATGTAGCTGTGACCTTCACCCCGGAGGAGTGGGCTTTGCTGGATCCATCCCAAAAGGAGCTCTACCGAGATGTGATGCAGGAAACCTTCAGGAACCTGGCCTGCGTAGGTAAGGGCGGCATCATTCCCTTCATTAGTCAATCAGAGTGCACATATTTCTTGCTCATCAGTGCTGTTGTATGATTTGAAATATTAAAAGGAAACATTTTGGTAAATATACCAGACATCATCACATTATTTATATCATGCATTCAGCCTAGAATTTAATAATTTTTAATGTTGTAATAATTCATAATGATCCTTCTGGGTCTACATTATAGGCCAAGACCATGAAAAGCAGAACATTAAAGATGACTACAAAGATTCCAGGAGAAATCTAAGGTAATTTTCACTCACAGAAGAAAGCAATGAGACAGGTGTGGTGGTGCACACTTATAATCCTAGTACTTGGGAGGCCGAAACAGAAGGATCGCAGGTTCAAGACCAGCCTCAACAACTTAGTGAGACCCTGTTTCAAAAAAATAAAATAAAAAGGGCTAGAGTGTAGTGTGGAGGTAGAATGTTCCTGGGTTTTATCCCTAGAACCACACCCCCACACAAAAAAATAAAATAAAATGAGAGCAAAAGAGAAGGCAGTCTCAAGAATCCTAGAAAGTCAGGAAATTTAACAGCTAAGCAAATGATTCAAATAACCCCAACTAAAAAAACTAACATGTCTCATGGAAAATCATTAATAAACACAACACTAGTAATGTGCTGCTTCTTTTTTTTTTTTTTTTTTTTTTTACAGAAGTCAAGTAGAGAGATACTTTGAACATAAACTTAGTACTGAATGTGGAATACTCTTTAGCTGGTCTCCAGATCCTATTCTCAAGAAGAAAACTCATCCTGGAGTTAACCCAGGTGAAAGGCAGATGTGTGGAGAAGTTCTCATTGGTCATTTATCCTTAAATGAGCCCCGCAGAGCTCAGTCTGGACCGAAACCATGTGCTCATTTGAAATATGGAGAAAAATCTGATAAGTGTAAGGAACAGAAGGAAGCCTTCAGTTCTTCCAAATGCTTTCTGAAACATAAAGGAAATCACACTGTAGATAAACACCATGAACTTAAGCAATGTGGCAAACCCTTCAGTCATTCCAGTTACATTCAAATACGTAAAAGAACTCACACTGGAAAGAATCCCTATATATGTAAGCAATGTGGGAAAACCTTCACTTGTTCCAGTTACATTAGAAAACATGAAAGAATTCATAGTGGAGAGAAAGCTTATAGATGTAAGCAATGTGGAAAAGGCTTCTTTTTTTTGAGTAACTTTCGAAGACATGAAAAAACTCACAGTGGAGAGAAACCCAATGTATGCAAGCAATGCGGGAAAGGCTTTAGTTGTTCCAGTCACCTTCAGAGACATGAGCAAATTCACACTCGTAAGAAACCCTATATATGTAAGCAATGTGGGAAAACCTACTGTGATCCTTCTTTTCTCACAATACATGAAAGGAGTCACAATGGAGAGAAACCCTATGTGTGTAAGCAATGTGGGAAAGCCTTTAGTTCTCCCAGTTACTTTAAGATACATGAACGAACTCACACTGAAGAGAATCCTTATGTATGTAAACAGTGTGGGAAAGCCTACTGTGCTCCTAATTCTCTCAGAATACATGAAAGGAGTCACACTGAAGAGAATCCCTATGTATGTAAGCAATGTGGGAAAACCTTTACTTGTTCCAGTTCCATTAGAAAGCATGAAAGAATTCACAGTGGAGAGAAAGCTTATAGATGTAAGCAGTGTGGAAAAGCCTTCTTTCATTTGTGTCATGTTCAAAAGCATGAAAAAACTCACAGTGGAGAGAAACCCTATGTATGCAAGCAATGTGGGAAAGCCTTTAGTTCTTCTGGTCACCTTCAGAGACATGAGCAAATTCACACTGGTAAGAAACCCTATATATGTAAGCAATGTGGGAAAACCTACCGTGATCCTTCTTCTCTCACGATACATGAAAGGGGTCACAATGGAAAGAAACCCTATGTGTGTAAGCAATGTGGGAAAGCCTTTAGTTCTCCCAATTACTTTAAGATACATGAACGAACTCACACTGAAGAGAATCCTTATGTATGTAAACAATGTGGGAAAGCCTACTGTGCTCCTAATTCTCTCAGAATACATGAAAGGAGTCACACTGGAGAGAATCCCTATGTGTGTAAGCAATGTGGGAAAGGCTTTTTTTCTTCCAGTAACCTTCAGATACATGAGCGAATTCACACTGGAGAGAAACCCTATGTATGTAAGCAATGTGGGAAAGGCTTTAGTTCTTCTGGTAACCTTCAGACCCATGAGCGAATTCACACTGGAAAGAAACCCTATGTATGTAAGCAGTAAGGGAAAGGCTTTAGTTCTTACAGTCACCTTCAGATGCATGAGCAAATCCACTCTGGTGAGAAGCCCTATGTATGTAAGCAATGTGGGAAAGCCTTCAGAATATCCAGTTCCTTATACAAATATGAAAGAACACACACAGGAGAGTAACCCCAAATATACACCGTTGGAAGGCTTCACTATCACAGAAGAATGCATAGTTGAGAGTGTGCCTATCAATGCAAAGCTTGGGGAATGCCCCTGGCTATCTTGGATCAATTCACAGATATGAAAGAACACAGTATGGGGAGAAACCTTAACCAAAGGAGATGTGCAAATACTTCATTTGGTCCACACGCACAGATGAACACTGGATTAAAACCTTACAAATGTGAAAAGTACAAGAAAGTTGTCCATTGTAACAGATAGTTTCCAAGTCCTGTGAAAATTCCCCATGTGGTAAAATGCTGAGGGCCATCTTAGAATGCACACTGAGATTATAATTTTGGACCAGCTCAGTTTGAATACACAGTATTTGGCTGGGTGGGATTTGCCCGCAAGCAGACACATTCCAAGGGCCCTGGTGTAACCTCTAAGGTGCGGTCTTTGATGTCCTCTCCACACAGTAGTGTTTAATTCCTCTTTTCTCCAAGCTTGTCACATGTCTGCCTCACTGGCCTTCTCTATTGTAACTTATGACAATTGATAGTTTCTGTGTTTGATTAACTTTTATGATGCCTTGTATAAAGTTTCTATAAAAGTCAGGTGCTGGCTACAGATGGACAGGAGAATTTGTCATCTCTATCTCCTCCCTGACCCTCCAGTTATTACATACTCTCAAAATTATTATATCAGACTTCGCATCGCTATTGTGTGTGAAAGTCTAGTGTCAGGGAGCTGCCTTAGAGCAGCGACCTTCCATGGTAGGAACCATGGAATAATCTTTAGGAAGCTGTAGGAAGCAGTGACCTTCCATGGCAGGAACCATGGAACAATTATCAGGGAGCTGCACAAAGCAGCAACCCTCCATGGTGGGACTGTGGAGCAAGCAGCATCCGCTAGAGCCCACTATAATGGAATCCTCTAAAGACAAGTAATTTGAAGAGTTCAATGCACAGAACTTGTGTGGAATACTCCAGATAACACAAAGGGTGAAGAAAATTATATAAAACATATGAGTATTTTGTGTTTATCAGTGGCTAACTCTTAAAGTAAATCACTGGACTATGCATTGCTAATTTTTATACTTAAATGATGAGGTGACATAATTTTTAAGGTTTTTTTTAAGAAATAGTGTATGAGTTTAATAGGTAGGATCTTTTAAAATCAAATCAGTTCATACATTTTTCATCTTTCAATTATAACTTGACCCCAGGTGAGTTGAAATCTGTTTGCAGTATTTCAGTAGATTCAATTTGTATGTAGTTCTTAAATAATTGTGGTTAGAGAGCCATTGTAAAATGAGTTGTTATTAAGTGCTGAGATTTTTCTGAGTTCACATGGCAGGTTCTTACCTGTTATCTTTGTTTAGCAGAACAATGTTTTTACATGGCTTTCATATATTTTTTTAGAATTTTAAAACTTTTGATTGCAATTTATCCTTCACCCAGCATACCAAAAGATACTTCTTGCTGGTGTGTGTTTCCTTGTGCCAGAGACCACTAGGACTGAAGCTTTCGTCAGTTGGGATGAATCAATTGTTGTAATAAATCTGCCCACACACCATTACTTATTGTAGTTCATCAGTAAAAGCATTCTCCATAATGCATTTCCCTCTGGAACCTGGGTCTATTGGAAGTTCATGTTTTGCCTGACCACTGACATTGCAGGCAGGGTAAAGCTGTCCCCCTCCTGTCTGGAGTGAGGAGGCTGCTTGTGCCCCGTGCACCTCCTCTTCCAGCCACCGACTGGTCACTGAAATGGCAACCTCATTGCGTGGGCTAAGATGGCTTCCAAAAGAGGGGCACTTGGCTCATTTTTTTAAAATTTAGAATGTGCTTTGTTTTACAATTGTAGAGAAATATACAAGATGTTTTTTGTTTTGCCTTGATCCATCCTAGTCACTGAGGGGTATTATCTGTTGTCAGGTATGCGACACACTTCATAAGACTTGGCCTTGCTGGGAGTGTGAGGCCAACTGCAGTCTTCTAGACCTCTTTTTGCCCTCTGTACTTATGTAAACACAAGTTTTTCCTACAATACATGGGACACTGTTCTCTACAACTGCAGATGTTCTTTGACTTCCAGTGACTATGTTACCACAAGCCTGTGGTAAGATGAAAATATAAGTCAAGAATGCATTTAATACACTTAGCCTACTGAGCATCAAAGGTGTGCTTTGCCTACCTTGAACATACTCAGATCACTTATGTCACCCGATGTTCTATTTTATCATACAGTGTGCAATATGTCATGTAATTCATTGACTACACTACATGGTATAGTATCAGTTTTTCTGCTCCTAATGAGGGTCAGCTGTGTTGCAGGTCACTGTTGCCACCCAGCGTCATCACAAAGTATCCTAGTGCATATGGTTGCCACCATATGAAATCAGACACTGGATTAAAGACTTTTTTGTGCACATTCACTTTCCCGTGTGTGTGTGTGTGTGTGTGTGTGTGTGTGTGTGTGTGTGTGTGTGTATGCGTGCGTGCTTTCATCTTCAAACAGGGGCTCACTAAGTTGCTGAGGATGACCTTGAACCTCCAATCCTCCTGTCTCTGCCTCAAGTACTTAGATTAAAGGCATGCATCACCATGCCTGGCTTATTTCCAAACATCTTAACATCAAGTATATGTCAGATCATTTTAAATTGAGGATTACTGTTATGTCACTTGTAATATGTAAATTCACTTTCTTGTCAGCATGCTTATAATACTTCTCTATAAAATCCATTATGAGTCTGAGGAGAGCAATATTTATGTAAAATGTCAGAGTAAACACCTAGGAAGGGACAGATACTGCATCACTGTTGCACCATTGCAAGCTTTTCTTGGACCACAAGTACATACTTTGTTTGTTTGTTTGTTTGTTTGTTTGTTTGTTTGTTTATATGGTACTGAGAATTGAATCCAGGCCTTCACACTGAGTTATATCCTTAGCCTTTTGTTCCCAAATCGTAGACTGTAGACATACAGAATAAGCATGAATAATCCAAGAACACTATGCTATTAATGTAGTAGTGTGAATAAAACTAATTCATGCAAATGCTAGTGCTTATATTTTTGTGAGAAAAGTGAAATAGTGAACAAATATTGAATCTTTCATTTATAAGATGGAGAGAGGTGCTGGGCATGTGGCACACCCTGATAATCTGAATACTTGAAAGGCTAAGGCAAGAGGATCACAGGTTTGAGGACAACCTCAGCAGTGTAATGAGCCTGTTAGCAACATAGTGAGACCCTGTTTCCAAACAAAAACTAAAAAGGTCTGGGGTGCATCTCATAGGTATAATTCCCATGGGTTCAATCCCCAATAAAACACACACACACACACACACACACACACACACACACACACACACGGATAGAGGGCTGTAAAGGAAAGTATGGCAGGTGACCTAATATAAATGCTATGTGTCTGTCTTCTGTCTGGAGGTCAGTGTGAGAGTGAGCGAGGCTGTCACCACTGATCATTTCTGTTTCCACATCCAGTACCACCTCAGCCCTGCGTCAGCAGCTGCTCATGTGTGGATGTGGACACTGGGGATGCTCCAGGCAGGACTGCCTGGTGGGATTGACCATCAGGATTCTCGGTAAAGAGCAGGTGTAACACATCATCTTTCCAACGGCTAAATGTTTTAGTTCATGTTCTGTGTGCTCTCTAGGTTGGACATGAGATTTGGGAACCTGAGATTTTTCTTTACTTTGCACGACAGGTGTCTGGGTGCATCTGTTTAATGTCATTCCTGGATTTAAAACAGCCTTTTATGTATGGCCGTATCGTTCTCCTGTATACAATGAGTGATGCAAAGTGTACCCCCTCACACCCTGGAGATCCTCCAAGATTGAGAAAGGAATATGTTCATGTACATACAGCTAGCCCATCTTGACTTTTCCTCTGAGTGGAGTGACATCTAAGGAAATCCACCTTTCTCCTCCCTTAAGCACAGGAGGAAGTATGGAGGCTTCAAGGTTGCTTCTCATACTTCTGGGCCTAAGCTCACACTTTTTCTTCTGCCACAAATGCTGTTCCACATCTCCTGGAAACTCTTCGTCCTTCGACATCCTTCAGGTAAAGTGACACCAACTCCATGAATCTGGTCAGATTCACACTCCCTTCTATCTTCCTGCAGCACACTGCCCTGTTTTATTTTCTCATTTGAGCCATCAAATGTGTGGCTGTATTCTACTTCTGAGTTACACTTCTAGCCTATTTATTTATTTATTTATTTATTTATTTATTTATTTATTGTCATACTAGAGATTGAACCCAGGGGAATTCTACCTCTGAGCTACACCATCTTCCCTTTTTTAATTTTTATTTTTATTTTGAAACAGGGTCTCACTACTTGCTGAGAATGTCCTCAAACTTACAATCTTCCTGTCTCAACCTCCCAAGTACTGGGATTACAGGCATGTGCCACCATGCCCAGCTTTTATATTTTATTTTGAAACAGGGTCTCACTAAGTTGCTGAGGGCCTGGCTAAATTGCTGAGGCTGGCCTTGAACTTATCCTCCTGTCTCAGCCTCCCAAATACTGGGATTACAGGCAAACACCACCACACCTGGGCTTCTGCTCATTTGATATGGGCGTATTCTAGGAGCTGAGAGTCAGCAACAATTAAGAACAAAGGTATTCTCTGCTCTTTGCTTCTCATGGTTCAGGTTGGGAAGCGACCTGTTTTCCTGTGTGACAGTGGTCAGAGTTGTGATAAGGGAAGCTCAGGGGACTGCAGAGCTCAGTGTAGGTCTTTGAGAAAGGATCTAGAGGTGGCCATGTGCACAGTGAGCTCTGAAGCAAGTGAAGATCTGATGCAGGCAAGGCAGGCAGGTGGATGAGGGGTTTCCAGGTAGAAGTGACAGCAAGTGCAAAGGCTCAGGGTGACAGGCATGGTGTGTTCACGGATGATGGTGGAAGTGGCTGAGGGGATTTGAGGACAGGAAGGCAGATGGGTGGGAATCCAAAATCACAGAAGACCATGAAGCCTGCTTGAAGGTTTTTATTCCTAGGGCAGTGTGAACCCTGAAAAAGTGTTAGATGCATGCAGACAGAAAGAAGCCATATGATATTCCATTGTGTGGGTTTTGAGTTATTTCCTATTTGGGGTTCCCATGAATGTCTAACTAGAAAACAATAACTGATCATCTTTATGGGTTCCTTTGGGTTTGCTGGGTCATAGGGGAGGCCCCCATCATCTTGCTTAGATATTACCAAACATGTTTCCAAAATGTTTGTAGCAGTGAGTTGGTTTTAAGCATGAGTGATATGATTCCTTCTTGTAGGGTGTTTTCCCTGTGTTAGAAACAGATTTTAGGGGAGTATTAAATTAAGACTCATGAACTCAAAAGTAACTCAGCAAGGCACTTTACATGTGCACAAAAGGGTGCATGCACACCATAAAATCAGGGCAAGCACACTGCGTGTGCAGTCCATTCTTCCTTTTACCCTCCCTAATGCATAGCCCACTGTGTTATCCCACACTGGCCGGGGTAAGACCTCACAATTTAACCTGGTTGGCTAGTTTCCCACTGGGAAAGTTTTTCATTTGGAGCAAAGGAGAAATAGGAAACCTATACCTCTGAGTGCAAAACATATAGACTCCTGTACCAAAAAGTTTCTGGAAGGGCCAAAATATTGGCTGTTCTAACAGACAACAATTACAAGGATATACAAGGAAAATATAAAACAAAATTATTAGGGACAAAACAAATCCAGTTTGTATAATAGTTATGATATCTGATGACATAAACAAATCCCCATTTAAATTTGACTTCTTATATATAATTATTAGTAGTACATAATTTTTAATCAGAGTGTCATGATTTGGAATGCCAAGTGTTTGAGCACCTCTAGTTATCTTTGCCTAAAGATGGTCACAATGCAATTTAGGGAAGAAAACGCAGGAAATGGCCTTAATAAAATGCAAAAGAAAATAGGTTGGCTTTTGTTAAATTTTTACCAAGATAGATCAATATCTTAAGAAAACTTAATTGTTTTAAACATAGAATCAAAGCATTAAATGTGACTCTAAGAAAACCCTTTAAATAATTTCTCTTAATTATAACCTTATTACATGTATTAAATTTTTTATACATCTTATCATTTACAAATCATTTGCAATTTCCTCAAAGCCTCTCCAACAGCTTAACCCTCTGATTTTTTTTCTCATCTTTCTCTTCCCTTATGGGATAATTAAGTCATTTAGAACAAAATTATTGCCATACAAAATCCTTTCTTCCTTTTAAAGTAAAAGCACTTTTCTCTTCCATTTAACCTTTTTTAAAATTAAAATACCTCCTTATACCCATAAATATCTCCTTGTATTTACTGGGCTCTTGGTGGTGTGGCAAATTTCCCCAAAAACCTCCAGTGAAATTAGCTGTTTTCTATTTCTGGTTTGCAAACAAAAGCTGGGACCAGAGTGCATTTTCCAGTGGTACTTGCAAATGAACTCACTGCTTTTCATGTGAAAAGTTTACATAAGCATTTAACTGACAGAGCAAGTTTTGTCATATGAGAGGGATCAGACGGTCCCCACTATCTATATATATCTATATATATAGATATATATATATAGATAAATATATAGATATATTTATATAGATAAATATATAGATATATATAGATATAGATATTTTTTTTTGTCCAGGGCTGCAGTGGGGGCTCCTTTTTTTAGGATATCTTTGCAGAGACAGCCAACAAACACATGTTGGCTCTAGTGTTGGTTCCTTCCAGGCAGTACACACCTTAAAGAGGATTTACTTAGTGAGGCCCTCTGCAACTTCCTGAAACCCGGTTTCAAAATAAAGTATAAAAAATAGGGCCAGGGGTGTAGCTCGGAGGCAGAACGCCCCTGGGTTCAATCCCCGATACCGCAAAAAAATAAAAAAATTAAAAAATAAACCCCTTTTAGGCAATATCTGAATTTATGTTAACAAAGTGACTCGGTGCGGGAGAATGAATGATTACAAAGAGAAAGAGAGAGGAAGGCCTGATATGAATACTACTGCTTTGATGATAACCCCTAGATCCATCCTGCAAGGAATTCTGGCCATTCGTGTTCAAAAGTTACAACACAGCATAAAACCAGCATGTCTCATGGAAAATCATTAATAAACACATTACTAGTAATGTGCTGCTGCTGCTTATTTTTTCTTTTTTTACAGAAGTGTTAGAGAAATTCTATGAACATAAACTTGGTAGTAAATGTGGAATAATCTTTAGCTGGTCTCCAGATCCTATTCTCAAGAAGAAAGCTCATCCTGGAGTTAAAGCAGATGAAAGGTAGATGTGTGGAGAAGTTCTCATTGGTCATTTATCCTTAAATGAGCCCCGCAGAGCTCAGTCTGGACAGAAACCATGTGCACATTTGAAATATGAAGAGAAATGTGATAAATGTAAGGAACTGGGGGAAGCCTTCAGTTCTCCCAAATGCTTTCTGAAGCATGAAGGGAATCGCACTGGAGATAAACACCATGAATGTAAGCAATGTGAGAAAACCTTCAGTAGTTCCCATTACATTCAAATACATGAAAGAATTCATGCTGGTGAAAAACTCTATGTATGTAAGCAATGTGGGAAAGCCTTTAGTTCTTCCAGTAACCTTCAGAAACAAGCGAATTCACACTGGTTTAAAGCTCCATGTATGTAAGCAATGTGGGAAAACCTTTAGCTTTTCCATTTACCTTCAGATCCATGAGTGAATTCACACTGGTGAGAAACGCTATGTATGTAAGCAATGTGGGAAAGCCTTTAGTTCTTGCAGTTATATTCAAATACATGAAATAACTCACACTGGTGAGAAACCCTATGTATGTAAGCAATGTGGGAAAGGCTTTAGTTCTTCTGGTTACTTACAGATACATGAAAGATCTCACACTGGAGAGAAACCTTATGTATGGAAACAATGTAGGAAAGCCTACTATGATCCTAATTCTCTCAGAAAGCATGAAAGGAGTCATGGGAGAGAAACCCTTTGTATGTAAGCAATGTGGGAAAGGCTTTAGTTCTTACAGTTACTTTCAGACACATGAAAGATCTCACACTGGAGAGAAACCTTATGTATGGAAACAATGTGGGAAAACCTACTATATTCCTAATTCTCTCAGAAAACATGAAAGGAGTCACACTGAAGAAAAACCCTATGTATGTAAGCAATGTGGGAAAGGCTTTCGTTCTTCCAGTCATCTTCAGATGCATGAGCAAATTCACTCTGGTGAGGAGCCTTATGTATGTAAGCAATGTAGGAAAGGCTTTAGTTCTTCTAATCATATTAAGATACATGAAAGATCTCATACTGGAGAGAAACCTTATGTATGTAAACAATGTGGGAAGGCCTTCTATGATTCTGATTCTCTCGGAAGACATGAAAGGATTCACACTGGAGGGAAACCCTGTGTATGTAAGCATTGTGGGGAATCCTTTAGTTATTTCAGTCACCTTAAGATGCATGAGCGAATTCACTCTGGTGAGAAGCCATATGTATGTAAGCAATGTGGGAAAGCCCTCAGTTCTTCTGCTTACATTCAGATACATGAGCAAATTCACACTGGTGAGAAGCCCTATGTATATAAGCAATGTGGGAAAGCCTTCATTGTTTCCAGTTCCTTGTACAGACATGAAAGAAGTCACAAAGGAGAGTAACCCCAAATATACAGTGTGGGAAGGCTTCACTATCATAGAAGAATGCATAGTTGAGAGTGTGCCTATCAATGTAAGGCTTGGAGGAATGCCCCTAGCAATCTTAGATCAATTCATAGATATGAAAGAACACAGTATGGGGATAAACTTTGACTAAAAGAGATGTGCAAAAGTCTTCAGTTGGTCCACATGGACAGATGCACACTGGATTAAAACCTTACAAATATGAAAAGCACAAGAAAGTTGTCAGTTGTAACAAATAGTTTCCAAGTCCTGTGAAAATTCCCCATGTACTTGAATCCTCTAAACACAAGTAATTTGAAGGATTCAATGTAAACAACTTGTGTGGAATACTGCAGAAAACACACATGATGAAGAAAATGATCTAAAACTTATGAATACATTGTATTTTCAGTGGCTCACTCAAAGTAAATCTCTGGACTATGCATTGTTAATTTTTATACTTAAATGACAAGGTGAAATAATTTTTAAGTTTTGTTTAAGAAATGATGTATGAGTTTAATAGGTATGGTCTTTTAAAATTAAATTGGGTCATAAATTTTTTCCTCTTTCAATTAACTTTTTGATCCCAGATAAATTGAAATCTGTTTGCAATATTTCAGTAGACTCAATTTTTATGTAGTTCATAAATAATTGTTGTTAATGAACCATTGAAAAATGAGTTGCTATTAATTACTGATATTTTCCTACTGATGTAGTAAGGCATAGTTAGTTGGTAGCTGAAGTAATTTACAGTTAAAGTCCATAGCTGAAGTGACTCCATGATTGTCACTAAGGGCAACCCCGCTTTGGCTATAGAACAGGGAAGTTCTTTCTAAAAATCAAACCAGGATATGGGCACATAATTAATTTGTTGGGACTAACAAAATGTACTGTAGAAACTAATTGTGTTATTGTAAACGCTAATGGCCTATTCTTGCTTCTGTACTTTTAATTTGCTTGGCTTGCTTGGCTTGCTTGGCTTACCTGAATACTATGGAAACAGTAGGGGCTTTCCACCCCCCGCTATGCCAACCTGTCATGGGAACTTCAGTTTGCATTCTGAGCTTGTATTAAATCTCACCCTATATAAGAGGACACTGGAGAGCAATCGAGTACCATACTTGGTCAGAATACCAGGGTGGTCCCAGCTGTTGGTTTCTTTTAATAAATACTCTCAAATGGCAAGTCTTGAGGTCTGGCCAGTCTTGTCTGGAAGGTCTTTACCCTATAGCATTTGGGGGCTCATCCAGGATCCCCTTTCAAGCCTGCTGACCTGAGGTGTCCTGGTCTCCTGGCAGGAGATGCTGAGGGACAGTCTGAGAGGGACTCCTAGGGGAGACGTTCTCCCTGAGACATTCCAGGGCCCCAGGAGACCTCACTCTCTGTCCTCTCAGGGCCTGGCGGATTCCAGAACACCGTCCCCAAGAAAATTGGAGAGGCGCCTGGAAAAAAACCTCTGGAGTTAAGGTTAGGGGAGTGCTCTTGGGAAGGACATGCAGGAGAGGTCGGACGCAACTGTAGATCCAGTGTCCAGGGTTCTGAATGAGATGTCACTGGCCCATAGGTTTAGGTTTTGGGTGTATGAGTGATTGGTGGCCACCGTGCATCTACCTCATTGCTTGTTTGTCTGTTACGGTTGTCTGCCTGCCTGTTTGTCTGTCTGAAAGGAGTGTGCTGAAAGGAGTGTGGCAATTATTAATTTGTCTCTGTATTGGAGTGAATGAAGTGAAAGTCAGCTCAGTTAGTCCTCTGACTGAGTCTGAGTCTGTGGTCTCACAGCTGGGGTCCTTAAGACCCCAAGAAAGGCTATGAGATCCGAGTGGGCAGACCTTGGTAAGACTGGAGAAAGCTGTCATTCCACGGAGATATATGATCTATGGTGGTACTGAAACATAAAAAGGTCATAAGCCACATTAGCTGGGCCACTCCGGTTACATCTCCACTGGCCAGGTCTGTGCCTGAGTGTGTCCCTGTCTGTTTCTGTGTTGGTTTTGGTCCGTTGGTTTCTCTGTCACAATGTGTGAGGAGGAGCAAGCAGTCCTAAGACTCCACTAAAGTGTATGCTTAAGCACTTTAGGGTTGGTTTTGTAGAGGAAACTGAATATGGTATCTCTTTTTCCCTGGGAAAACTAAAGACTTTTTATGAATTGGAATGGCCGGCTTTTGCGGTTGGATGGCCTAGCGAGGGGACCTTGGACGTCCAGACAGCCCAAGCCATTTGGCATATAGTTACTGGGGACTCTGGACACCCCGACCAATTTCTGTATATCAAACGTTGGCTGTCTCTGCTCCAGAATCCTCCTCCTCAGCTTAAAACCTGTGTCTTGTCTCTAGGATCCCATATCCTTGTAATCTGGCCGGCAAGGAACAAGAAAGCAAAAGTGCCACTGCTTCTCTCAGCTCCACTGGAGGAAGATGATTTTCCTCCACCCTATGCACCCCACCGATTCCAGCCTTAGCCAGAAAATGGCTGGACCCCACAGGAGGAATTAGTTTCCTCAACATGGGGGCCCCTCTCTCCCTCTCATATGTGGAGTGGATCTGCGTATGGGAGGCAAGATGTGTACTTGAGGAGGCTGAAGTGGCACTTCTCCTTCCCTTTAGGGAGGCAACACCAATGGGGGACCAGTAGAGGGAAGAGGTAGAAACCCACATCCATTTATGGTGTATGTCCCTTTTTCTACTAGTGATCTTTACAATTGGAAAACCCAGAACCCCCCTTTCTCTGAAAAGCCTCAGGCATTAATTAGCCTTCTGAAGACTGTTTTCTACACACACCAGTCAATGTGGGATGATTGTCAACAGCTCCTGGCCACCCTCTTTACAGCAGAAGAAAGGGACTGAATCAAGGTGGAGAGTGAAAAGTTAGCTCTTGGACCAGGCTCATTGTCCCCCTCTTGACAGAGAGGACTGGTTAGATTGGAACTTCCCCTTTAAAAGGCCTGCCTGGGATCCAAATTCTGAACGAGGTAAGGAGAAACTGGACAACTTTCACCAAATTCTTTTAGGAAGCATAAGAGCAGTTGCTAGGAAACCTACAAATTTGTCTTAAGGTGAGTGAGGTTATTCAGGAGCCTCACAAATTGCCCACTGGGTTACTTGAGCATCTCCGAGAGACATAAAGGGTATTCACCCCAATTGACCCTGACGCTATCGAAAACCAGCACACCTTAAATATAGCTTTTGTCAGTCAATCAGCCCTGGACATAAAGCAAAAATTGCACTCATACCCATAGAACCAGTGGGAAATGTGATAAGGCATAGTTAGTTGGTAGCTGAAGTAATTTACAGTTAAAGTTCATAGCTGAAGCGACTCCATGATTGTCACTAAGGGCAACCCCGCTTTGGCTATAGAACAGGGAAGTTCTTTCTAAAAATCAAACCAGCATATGGGCACATAATTAATCTGTTGGGACTAACAAAATGTACTGTAGAAACTGTGTTATTGTAAATGCTAATGGCCTATTCTTGCTTCTGTACTTTTGATTTGCTTGGCTTACCTAAATGCTGCTTGGCTTACCTGAATGCTATGGAAACAATAGGGACTTTCCACCCCCTGCTATGGGAACCTGTCATGGGAACTTCAGTTTGCATTCTAAGCTTGTATTAAATCTCACCCTATATAAGAGGACACTGGAGGGCAATCAAGTACCACACTTGGTCAGAATACCAGGGTGGTCCCGGCTGCTGGTTTCTTTTAATACTCTCAATTGGCAACTCTTGAGGTCTGGTCAGTCTTGTCTGGGAGGTCTTTACTGTATAGCACTTTTTGTATTTTTCATGTTGAAAGAGGGTGTTGCTAAATTGCTGAGGCTGGCCTGGAACTTAATCCTCTTGGCTCAGCCTCCCAAGTACTGGGATTATGGGGTACATGCCACCACATCTGGCCTTTTTTTAAAATGACACTGTAATTAAATTGTAATTATACCTCATAATGAAATTCAAAGTAAAACATTCATATATGTACACAGTGTCTCTTGGCATGTTTCCCTTTGTGCCCTGCATCCCCTCTTTTCCCATAAATATGTTTCTTTCCTGGAGTCTCCTCCCACATACACTCCCAGTTGGTTTTTTGTTTGTATGTTTGTTTGTTTGCTTTAAAACAGGGTTTGTTAGCTGCTGTGGCTGACCTGGAACCTGTGATCCTCCTGTCTCGGCCTCCTAAGTACTGGGATTACAGGTATGCACCACCATACCCAGCTGACTCCTGAGATTTAAAGAAAAGTAGTAAATAGCTTGTTAAGGAGTAAACAGGCCGGGCGTGGTGGCGCACGCTTGTAATCCCAGTACTTTGGGAGGTGGAGACCAGAGGATCCGGGTTCGCGGCCAGCCTCAGCTCTGTCTCTCTCTCTCTCCCTGTCTCTCTCTCTCTCTCTACTTAGTGAGGCCCTCCGCAACTTCGTGAGACCCGGTTTCAAAATAAAGTATAAAATATAGGGCTGGGGGTGTAGCGCGGAGGTCGAATGCCCCTAGGTTCAATCCCCGGTACCTCAAAAAAAGAAAAGGAGTAAACAGATTACATTTTGGGGGAGGGGCACTGGGGATTGAATCCAGGGTGTTCTACCTCCAAGCTACACCCCGTCTTTAAATTTTAATTTGGAAGCAAGGTCTTGCTAAATTGCTGAGGCTGGCCTTCAAACTGCGATCCTCCTGTCTCAGCCTCCCAAGTACTGGGATAACAGGCATGAGCCACCGTGCCAGGCTCAGATTACATATTTCTATTGAGATGGGGTTCAACACTGATTTATGGCCTGATACAAGATTCTTCAACGTTAAGATTTCTCTTTGCAGCCAGGTGTGGTGGTGCACACCTGTAATCCCAGTACTTTGGAAGCTGAGACAGGAGGATCACAGGCTCGTGGCCAGCCTAGGCAACTTAGTATGGCCCTCCACAACTTAGTGAGACCCTGTTCCAAAATAAATGAGTAAATAAATAAGGCTGGGGGTGTAGCTCAGAGGTAGAATTCCCCTGGGTGCAATCTCTAGTAACACACACAGAAAATTTCTCTTGGATCATGGTGGTAGCTCAGTCTGAACCACATCCACTGAAACATCTTTCTCCCTAACACTCTACCCAAGCTATAAGATGGATCTCAGTAGTGATATAATGCCCCAGGATTCAATCCCCAGTAGCACAACGGGGGGGGGGGGGAAGAGAGAGAGCGAAGAGAAAAAAAGCTGTCACTATTCATTAGGCAAATGCAAATCAAAACCACAATATCAACCAGGCATGGTGGCGCAGGCCTATAATCCCAGTACTTGGGAGGCTGAGACAGGAGGATCGCAGGTTCAAGGCCAGCCTCAGAAACTTAGTGAGGGCCTCCACAACTTAGTGATACCATTTAAAAATAAAATATGCCAGGCGTGGTGGCGCACACTTGTAATCCCAGTACTTTGGGAGGCGGAGACCGGAGGATCTGAGTTCGCGGCCAGCCTCAGCTCTCTCTCTCTCTGTCTTCTCTCTCTCTCTCTCTCTCTCTCTCTCTCCTTAGTGAGGCCCTCCGCAACTTCATGAGACCCGGTTTCAAAATAAAGTATAAAAAATAGGGCCGGGGGTGTAGCTCGGAGGTAGAACGCCCCTGCATTCAATCCCCGGTAACCGCAAAAAATAAAAATAAAATAAAAATAAAAATAAAATATAAGGCCAGGTATGGTGGCGCATGCTTGTAATCCCAGTACTTGGGAGGCGGAGACCAGAGGATCCGGGTTCGCAGCCAGCTTCAGCTACTTAGTGAGGACCTCCACAACTTCGTGAGACCCTGTTTCATAATAAAGAATAAAAAATAGGGCTGGGGGTGTAGCTGGGAGGTAGAACCCCCCTGGGTTCAATCCCCGGTACCGCAAAACAAAACAAAACAAAAAATAAAATAAAATATAAAATAAGGCTGGGGGTGTAGCTTGAAGGTAGAAGACTCCTGGATTTAATTCCCAGTACCAAAAAAAAACCCCACCCCCAAACCCCACAGTATCAAGCCAGACATAATGGAGCACATATGTAACTCCAGATGCTGAGACAGGAGAATCACAGGTTTAAGGTTAGCCTCAGCAACTTAGCAAGAACCTAAGCAATTTAGTGAGACTCTGTTTCAAAATAAAAAACAGGGTTAGGGGTGTAGCATGCCCCCCTGGTTCAATCCTAAATACTGCAAAAACAAAACAAAACAACCAACCTGCACATCATTATCTTGCCTCAGTAAAATTGCTAATATCAAAAAGATTAACAGTAGCCAGGTGTGGTGGCACACACCTGTAGTCCCAATACTTGGGAGACTGAGACATGAGGATTGCAGGTTTGAGGCCAGCCTCAGCAATTTAGCAATGACCTCAGCAACTCAGCGAGAACCTGTTTCAAAATAAAAAGGCTTGGAGGTGTAGCTCAGTGCTAGAACACCTCTGGGTTCAATCCCCAGTACCACACACACACACACACACACACACACACACGATTAACAAAAGGCTGTGGACAATAGAGGAAAGATGGACAAAGGTTGATTGATAAGTACTGACATTCAAGATTAAGTTCTGGGATACTATTGCACATCATGGTGTTGGGAGCCATCTCAGCCCATGCAATGAGGTCACCATTTCAGACCGGCTTAGCTATGTACATAATACATACTGAGTATAAATTTCCTTGGACTGGATGGGACTGCAAGGTGGACTTTGATGACCTCCTATTCTCCCAGAAATGTTTACCTTGCCCCTCCCTAAGCCTAGCTCATGATTGCCCCTCCCTAAACCTAGGTCATGACTGCTTCTCCCCAACCTTGCTTGTGATTGGCTCTCCCTAAACCTGGCCTGTAACCCTAAAATTGTGACTGCCATTTAATCAATTTCAGAAACGCTTTGTTTAGTGTACACCAGTCATCCTAGTACTTGGAAGGCTGAGGCAGGAGGAGCACTGGTTGGAGGCCAGCCTCAGCAACTTAACAAGAACCTGTCTCCAAAGAAAAATAAAAATATGTCTGGTCATGTAGCTCAGAGGTAGAATGCCCCTGGGCTCAATCCCCAGCACCAAAAACAAAAGTGAAAAAATACACAATTCATATAAAAATGTCATTTGCTCCCTAAAAAGAAATGTGTAAGTATGCCTATGCGTGTATGTTTAAGTAAAAAATAAAGAACTCGACATTTGAGGCAAGTAGGAAAATCACAATTAACAAGAACTCATTTGGCAGTGGTGTACCAATCACAATTTTATTTTTTGTAGTGCTGGGGGGTGAACCCAGAGCCGGGTGTATTCTACCTCTGAGATATACCCTCAGTCATACTTTATTTTTAATTGGAAACAGGGTCTCACTAAGTTGCTGTAGGACTTCATTAAGTTGCTGAGGCTGGTCTCGAACTTGCATTCCACATGTCTCGGCATCCCAAGTACTGTGACCCTCCTGTCTCATCCTCTCAAGTACTGGGATTACAGGGGTACACCACCAGGCCTAGCTAATCACAATTGTGTGTGTGTGTGTGTGTGTGTGTGTGTGTGTGTGTGGTGGTGGTGGTGGTGGTGGTGGTTCTGGGGATTAAACCCAGGGACATTCTACTTCTGAGCTACACCCCCAGCCCTATTTTATTTTTTAGTTTGAAACAGGGTCCCACTACGTTGCAGAGGACCTAAGTTGCTGAGGTTGTCCTCGAACCTGCAATCCTCCTGTCTCAGCTTCCCAAGTACTGGGATTACAAGTGTGCACTACCATACCCGGCCTAATCACAATTATTTAAAAACAACATACAGGCCGGGCATGGTGGCACAGGCCTATACTCCCAGTACTTGGGAGGCTGAGACAGAAGGATTGCAGGTTCAAGGACAGCCCCCAGCAACTTAGTAAGACCCTGTTTCCAAATTAAAAAAAGGGTTGGTGGTATAGCTCAAAGTTAGAATACCCCTGGGTTCAATCCTCAGCATTACAAAAACATACAATCTAGGTGTGTTGGTACACACTTGCAATCCTAGTACACGGAAGGCTGAGACAGGAGAATTGCAGGTTCGAGGATAGTCACAGCAATGTAGTCTCAAAATAAAAATAAAATATGGCTGGAGGTGTAGCTTGGAGGTAGAATACCCCTGGGTTCATTCTCCAGTATTACACACCCACAAAAACAACTGTACAGACTAAGCCTAATAGCATATAAGAAATACACATCAATTCACTATGGACCCAGAAGGGTTTAAAATAAAACAGACCTATTACCTAAATTGATTAATAAAAACTATAACCACTAAACTCATACACTATTGTCAAAATGAATCTTACATGTTACCACAGCCCTTATTTTCAATAATGAAAATTAGAAATAAAAAATGCAAAGATCACCTTTAAGAATGAATTGCAAGCCGGGCGTGGTGGTGCAGGCATGTAATCCTAGTACTTAGGAGGCTGAGACTGGAGGATCCGGGTTCACGGCCAGCCTCAGCTACTTAGTGAGGCCCTCTGCAACTTAGTGAGACCCTGTTTCCAAATAAAGAATAAAAAATAGGGCTGGGGGTGTAGCCCAGAGGTAGAATGCCCCTGGGTTCAATCCCCGGTACTGCAAAAAAAAAAAAGAATGAATTGCAGCCAGTTATGGTGGCACACACATGTGATTCAGTACTTGGGAGGCTGAGACAGTAGGATCACAAGTTCAAAGTCAGCCTCAGGGATTTAGCGAGGCACTTAGCAAGATCCTTTTTCAAAAAAAATAAAATAAAATAGGGCTGGGGGAGTAGCTTGGAGGTAGAATACCCAGTACTACTACTATTACTACTACTACTACCAATAATAATAATAGCAATACAAGAATGAATTGCTAGCCAGGCATGGTGGTGCACGCTTGTAATCCCAGTACTTTGGGAGGCGGAGACCGGAGGATCCGGGTTCGCGGCCAGCCTCAGCGCGCTCTCTCTCTCTCTCTCTCTCGCTCTCTCTCTCTCTCTCTCTCTCCGTCTCTCTCTTTCTCTCTCTCTCTACTTAGTGAGGCCCCCCGCAACTTCGTGAGACCCGGTTTCAAAATAAAGTATAAAAAATAGGGT
>PVJS01009893.1:0-49282 GCA_004027185.1 Glis glis
TGTGTGCGTGTGTGCGTGTGCGTGTGTGTGTGTGCGTGTGTGTGTGTGCGTGTGTGTGTGTGTGTGTGTCTACATACCTTCACATATGGTTTTTCTTTTCTCAAAGTTCACTCCTAGTATTAGAAAAAATAATCATGGCTTCTTCCTAAGGGTGGTACATTACTCCAACAAAGACTTCAATGTCACCTTTTTGTTGGTAGCAGGTAGAAAGGGGGAGCCAATGATCTTGACTTTGAATGAAAGCTTTTAAACTAGAAAAAAATAGTGACAAGGATAGCTGGAAGAGACTCATAAATAGCGGCTCCATGTGCTGGAAGAGACTTGACCATTTTCAAGGTTCCACCCACCTCCCACACCACCAGTGATTGTAGAGTTTGCGTTTAATGTCAACTGAGAACATGGTGGGGAGGTACCTAGGCAGTATACTTCTAGTGGGAATTCATTAGGTAGACTAACATGGCTGGAGTGGTGGAAGTCAAGGTAGGAATTTTAAAGGAGGCTGGAAGAATAAACATGGGTCATTCTCATTGTGGAGATGTTGGTCCAGCAGCATCTCTAGGTGCTATTTGCAGAATTAATATTCTCCTCTATTCAGGACAGAATATTTAGTTTGGTGAGATAGGCAAAAGAGGAGTTAGAAAATTCTTTCTCAATGCATGTCATATGTTATATAAAAGCAGCTCTTCTGTACTGGTAAACGGAAATTTGAGATAATCAGAGAAATTTGAATACAATGGGGATAATTCAGAAATATCTATATTACTCACTGTTACCTTTTAAATTATTGTGTGTAACTTTTTAATTAACTCTATGGTTTTAACATATATGATATGTATGCATACATATGTGTGTATATATACATTGCTAGAATGTATGTTGAAGAAAAATTTTACATATTTTATTGTATGCAACAAATAGAAATTACTATTTAAAGGAAAGCTAAAATTGAATGTGCAGTCCTAATAAGTAACGTCTGCTAAGCACTTGATACGTAGCACAGGACTACAGGACTGGTGCCAGTCCTGTGCTAGGTCGTTTGTGTGCACTTTCTCATTTGATCTGTAACACAACACCTTAAAATCTTATTTCCAGCCGGGCGTGGTGGCGCACGCTTGTAATCCCAGTACTTGGGAGGCTGAGACTGGAGGATCCTCGTTCGCAGTCAGCCTCAGCTACTTAGGCCCTCCACAACTTAGTGAGACCCTGTTTCAAAATAAAGAATAAAAAATAGGGCTGGGGGTGTAGCTCAGAGGTAGAATGCCCCTGGGTTCAATCCCTAGTACCGCAAAAAAAAAAAAAATCTTACTTCCATTTTACAGATGAGAAAACGGAGATTTAGAGACCTTAAATAACTCATACAAGGTGAAATAGTTTCTAAGCGACTCCAGATCCCAAATCCACCATGCTGGGCCAGGGGTGGGTATCCACACACCTTTACCTAGTCATATCTGTGCTGCCTGAATCACAGTGCCTCTCTGTGAATGTGCCAAATGAGACTTCATGAACAACACGTAAAATTTCCACAGAGTTCGCATCATCGCCATGCTATGATGCTCTTATTCTAAAGGCTCATGTGTTGTTTCGGGATGATAACAGTAAGCATCTGTCTATAGAGCTTCTACCTAAAGAAACACATACTGAGGTCCCCCCAAACTCATCTGATCTCTATAAAGATGATCCCTCGAGGATTAAAAGGGAATTTATTTCTGAGATGATTCGTAACTGTTTTGGAAGGTTTCTACATCAGTTTGACATCAGTGGAAGCTGACTCTTCAATGTTTTTGATCAGATGTTCTGAAACTATAGATATCATTTGAACTTTCCTGTCCTTGCTAAGTCAGCTTGTTCTCCTGGTTATTATGATAGGAGTCATATAGTGTAGACCATTTGGATGTGGGATGCATAGCCAGTCCTTAGAAACACAAACTATGAAAGGCCACAGTAAATTCCTATTGGTTTCATCAAAGAAAGCTTGACGATTTTGCTCAGTGCTTGTACCTGTGGTGATGCTCAGCGGGGACCCAGAGGGGAAGAGGAAGACAGGCAGCTGTCCGGAAATCAGCTGTGCCTCTTGTGGAGGCCTGTGGAGCCGCGGAGGATAAGGCAGGGTCTACGGGACATGACCCCAACCCCGTCTCTAGTACCAGCCTCTCTTTAATCACCCGTCCCTCTGGGCTCACTTGTCCAATGTGCTACAGTCATCAAAGTAGGGCATTAAGTACTGAGATTTCTTTTCCTCTAAAGGTTGTTACGGGGCTTGATGAGATTACCTTTGTGAAAAATTCCTGCAAACATCAAATGAAAGCACAGCCTGCCTATCAAGAGCTGCTCTATTGGAAGCAAAATATCATTCTTTGCTTTTTTTCTCTTGTCTGCCTCAGAGACCTGTAACAACATTCATTCTTCCAACTCCCCAGCCTGGATGTAGGTTGTAAAGAGGACAAAGCTCAAAGCAGAGGTTACAGCTGCTTTCCTTAGGCTTTCAGGTCTGACTTGTATTGCTGTCATCCCTTCTAAGAACATTTTCTTTCTAGTGCATGTTATGGACCTATAAATACATTTAAATAAATTCAAGCATCCTTTTTAAAGACTCAAAGCCATAAGTAAACCTTTTTTCTGGGTATGACATTTTTGGATTTTTAACCTTGGGATAAATTTCGGGACGAATTTGGAAAACAGAATATTGTCTTGTTAGATTTTTAAGCAAACATTTTTTGCTACTTTATGCTTTCAGTGACTGTTCTAGTACCTAGACTGGAGTCCTCTATTTTTTGTAAGAATTTTCTTTAGAGAGAACAGAATCGGATCACAGTTAAGGACGCAGACATGAGTTTCATAGACTTGTGTTCAAATACTAGATCTGACTCTTACTAGATGCCTGACTCTAGGCAAATAGTACAACTTTTCAAAGTCTTTGTTCTTGGTCTATAAAAGCAAAATAATAAGGATGCTTTCTGCATAGAGATGCTATGAGGAAACCAGATATTCTTATGAAGTACTTGTCACACGTTTCAAATGGTCATTACTGGTGATGTTTATGTGTTTTTAAAATCCAAGCCGGGCGTGGTGGCGCACGCTTGTAATCCCAGTACTTTGGGAGGCAGAGACTGGAGGATCCGGGTTCGCAGCCAGCCTCAGCTCTCTCACTCTCTCTCTCCCTCTCTCTCTCTTTTTCTCTCTCTCTCTCTACCTAGTGAGGCCCTCCGCAACTTCGTGAGACCCGGTTTCAAAATGAAGTATAAAAAAAAAATAGGGCCGGGGGCGTAGCGCGGAGGTAGAATGCCCCTGTGTTCAATCCCCGGTACCGCAAAATAAATAAATAAATAAAATAAAATAAAATAAAATAAAATCCATATCAGAACAAACAATTTTGCGAGCAGAACATTAGTTTGAGAATTAGAAGACTGCCGTTTCTCTCTTTGTCCTCCCTCTAATCATTCAAGAGGCTGGAATGAAGTCATTGAATTTTTCGGTTTGTTTTCTGACAAGCTGATAACTAGCCTTGCTCAAGAAAATGTTTTCAGCCCTTCAGAAATATACCCGAACATTTCCAGACATACACATACACTTAAACATATACTTAAAATTTATATCTACCTGTCTATCTTTGATCTATCTACCATGCGGCTGTTTCTGCAAGCCATAGGGAATTCAATTTACTCAATGTTTCTGTGGACAGGATGAATGGATTGACCCTCAGTTTGCCTATACAATAAAGAGTTTGAAGTAAGTTAACTCAAAGTTTTACATCCCTGAGATTTTTAAATTGATCCTTTTTTATCTCTATGTATAATATAGCTATATAATTTAAACCACTTCATCAAGGAAGCCTTTCCTTACCCACTGAGTCAACCCACCAACATATATTTTCATTGCGCCACATACCTCTCTCTCTGAGACCAAGGCTTCTCACTAGATCTAGAATTTCTATAATATCTATTGTGCTTACCACTAGCACAGTGCCCATGCATACAATTTCCATGTTGACTGTAGACTGTTTTATAACTAAGGGCTGACATCTATGAGCTGTCAGACGAAGCCCACTAGAATCTGTTTCTTCTCACAGTATATTTCTGCAAGGAGATTATTTTGTAATAAGCTTATTATTTTGTTTATAAGGTATTGGTCCTGCTCTTAGGGTATTTGGTAAAATCTGGTAATGTAAAAAAATAGCAATTATTTAATGCAATCCTTGGAAAATAACCAAGACTGGCTTCTCTTTTAAAAAGACTGTTGAAATTTTTTATTGCATTTATATCTTAAAATGATGGGCAACACATAGAGAAAAAAGAAGTGAGTGGGTCTAAGATGCTTCCCTTACTGTATGTTCTTGTTCAGTCTTCTGGACTCTTCATGCCCCTGTTTCTGAATTAACAATTATGCCCCATGAGCATAGTGTGACTATTAGATGTATGATATTTCAGAATAGCACTTGGCGCCTGCTCTAAATGCTTTTCTTCCCTTTTGAAATATGTGTCATAAAGACTTAACCTAGGAATTAAGGAAAGTTTTCCCAAGTTCTTGCTTCAAGTAGAAATTTTCTCTACTTATGTATCTTTAATCAAAAGTAAATCCTAAGAACATTCTGCATTAAACACAATCTTTCCCCTAGGAATACCCACAGACTGATGGGCTCATTATGAGAATATGAAGGAAAATCACATTTCCCACCCGAGTCCAGGCTGACCGGAATCCAGGTGTTAGTACTTGTCATCTCTGTTGGAGTTTCATGGAATTGTTGGGTTGAGGGTCCCTATATTAAAAGCCCAGCAGAAATCCAGTCAATTGCTGAATTTTTACTTATTATATAAAAGGAACTTTGGTTTAAAGAGTAAAGAGTTATGAATAACTGTGTATGATTAATAACTTGTTAGACATGAATTCTCTGTAGAAAAATAATATCAGGGATTCTAGATATAACAAATTTAAGAAGCGGCCACTACTATGTTTTGTTCAGAGGTAAGAAACCCAAATCACAGTATAGTTGTTGCAAATCATGTGTTTGATCTGAAAGAACACAGTCCGTACATGCTTCATCATGAGACTTTGCCTTCAGCCCTGAGTGCTCTCCTGTTGTATAATAAGAGCTTATCTGAATAAATTTCAATAGTGCTAATTCCTAGATTAAAAAATCTGGCTGATTCCTTCTCTAGTGACTTTTTTTAATGACTGTTTTCTCATTAAGCCTAGTGTGTTTTATCCCCACAGACCAGGTACGGTTGAGTGGAGTTGAGTGGGGTGAGAAGGCCTGTTGACATGCGCTTCACTTACAACAAATGTGTTCAGCAAACGCCAAATGATGAGCACACTAGTTCCCACTTACAGAAATGGGGTGTGTTTAATTGCTCACACATGCTCAGGTGAAAGGAGTTCTCCTGAGACGCTGAAGAACATTACAGTAAAGAAGGAAATGTGCTCGTGATAGTAACACAGGTGACAGAAATAGGTAGATCCAGCTATTTTCTTTATTGGTGTGTTGTAATCATACATCCTGATGAAGTTCAGGGTGGTAGAGACATACATGCACACAGCACTCATTTAGCCCTCCCCAGTTCTGACCCCATTCCCTCCCCTTCTTCCCGTGCTCAGCACAGTGATTGACTTTGATAAGTTTGTGTACGTACATCATGTCCATTGAGGTGTTTCCCTTTCCCCCTCCCATCTCAGTTAGGTCGCCTTCTTCACTCGTCTACAGTTTCTCCTCCTTTGTCTGGAGTCCCTCCTATGCCTGGTTTTCTCCCTAGTTTCCATATATTAGGGAGAACATCTGACTTCACTTTTTGTGACTGACAAATCTCACTTGGTTACACTAGTTTGCAATCCCATCAACAATGTCTGAGTTTCTACTTCTCCACATCCTCACCAGCATTTGTTTTTGTTTGTGTTTTTAATGATTGTAATCTAATTGGGGTTAGGTGAAATCTCAGGGTAGTTTTGATTTGCATCTCTGATTGCTAATGAGGTTGAACATTTTTTCATACATTTATTTGCCGTTTGTATTTCTTCTTTTGTGAAGTGTCTATTTAGTTCACTTGCCCATTTTTTGATTGGGTTATTTGTTTTTTTGACAGTGAATTTCTTGAGTTCTCTGTATATTCTTTATCAGAGGAGTAGCTGGCAAAAATCTTCTCTCATTCTGTGGGTTCTCTGTTGAGGTTCTTGATAGTTTCCTTTGCTGCACATTCAGGAAAGTGTCTGGATACAAAATCAATCTTAAGAAATCTGAAGCTTTTCTGTATGCCAACCATAAATCCACTGAAAAAGAAATCCAGAAAACATTTCCACTCACGATATCCCCCAAAACAATAAAATACTTAGGAATAAACCTAACCAAGGAGGTAAAAGACCTCTACAAGGAAAATTATAAAACATTGAAAAAAGAAATTGAAGAAAATCTTAGAAGATGGAAGGACCTCCTGTACTCTTGGATAGGCATAATAAATATCATCAAAATGGCCATTCTTCCAAAAGTGATCTACAGTTTCAATGCAATGTCAATTAAATTAATTACCAATGTCATTCTTCACAGACATAGAAAAATCAGTTCTTAAATTCATTTGGAACAACAAAAAACCCAGAATCGTCAAAGTATTTCTCAGCAATAAGAACCATGCAGGAGGCATCACAATACCGGACTTCAAACTATACTACAAAGCCATAGTAATAAAAAATAGCATGGTGTTGGCACAAAAGCAGATACATAGACCAACGGAGCAGAACAGAAGACTCAAACAAGTCCACTCACTACAACAGCCAATTTATTTTAGACAAAGGGGCCAAATACATACACTGGGAAAAAGATAGCCTCTTCAACAAATGGTGTTGGCAGAAAAATGGAAATAAACCCACTCTCTAACCCTGCCCAAGAGTCAATTCAAGATGAATCAAAACCCTGGAAATTAGACAAGAAACCTTGCAGCTACTTGAAGAGGGCTTAGGACCAACACTCGAACGAACACATAGGCACAGGTAAAAACTTCCTCAACAAGACCCCAAAGGCACAAGAAATTAAAATGAGGGCCAATATGTGGGATTGCGTTAAATTGAAGAGCTTCTGCGCAGCTCCAGCTATTTTCAATGTGGTAAGTTTCCATTGAATGCAGTTGTAGAAACATACTTGCCCCAAGACCAGAATATTTGTCTCTTTCTTTTTCCATACACGTGACTTCTGCAAATCCAGGCTGGTTTCTTTTCAGTTACTTTTTCTTCCATTTGGGGATTGCACATTTGATCAGCAGTAAAGCTAATTTATTTCTCAGTTCCTTATTTTCCTACATAGATTCATATGTAGAAATGGAGCAAGTACTGAGTCGGCAAAACATGTTTTTTCACTGGGTCCCCTTCTATTATTTATTATTATTATTATTATTATTATTATTATTGCAGTACCGGGGATTGAACCCAGGGGCGTTCTACCTCCATGCTACACCCCCGGCCCTATTTTTTTTTATACTTTATTTTGAAACCGGGTCTCACAAAGTTCCGGAGGGCCTCACTAGGTAGAGAGAGAGAGAGAGAGACAAGGAGAGAGAGAGAGAGAGAAAGAGCTGAGGCTGGCCGCGAACCCGGATCCTCTGGTCTCCGCCTCCCAAAGTACTGGGATTACAAGCGTGCGCCACCACGCCCGGCCCCTTCTATTATTTTAAACATGTGTCTCTGCCATGTTGGCATTTTATGGAAATGGATGCATAGGAAAATACACCCCATCTTTCTCTTTTGTCAAACCTCACTTCCACTACCCTAAGGCTAACAATTCCATGTTATAAGAAGGAATTATTTACTTAGACATAAATATGACAAGAAAAATGTTAAAGGCAATTCGAATAATTACATGTAGTAACATAATTTATCTGGCATTGTTAAGGAATTAGATGATAAATATAAATGAATGTTGAGATAATAACAGACTTACTTAGGTGCTTTTCCGTCTTGCTAAGTTTTCTCCAATGCATCTTCCTGAAATGCATTTATAATTCTATGAATTCTTGAAATATACTATTCTGAACATCAGCATTTTTGTGATGATGCAAGGTTTTTTATCATAAATAAGTTCTGTATTTTTGTTATTTTTTCTCCTTTATTGAAACATCTCAGAACACTCTGAGGATTGTGCATTTTGGGGATTTATATGAATTGCATTATTCAGGGCTTTCTTGTTTTTCTTTTCTTTTTTAAGTTGCATATTATATGCCAGTGTTTTTCTTCCTGTAAATACACAATGTGAATTTTTATCACTCAAGTAGCCTTAAGCCCACCATTCAAATTTATCTTCTGCCTTTAATCGAGCCAAATAATGATGTTAAACTAATGAATGTAGTTTAGCCCACAACTGAAGTTTTCTATGGTCTTTTATTGTCTCATTAAGGTAGTGGATGTTAGCTCTATGATACTCTTAATGAGACATTTTCTCCAATTACTTCAGGGTTTATGATTACATTTTCCATATATTAAAATGCTGACAATCTTCTATCTTCAACAAGTGAGAAATTCTTGTATCAAACTTTTAAATGGAGACTGCTAATAATAATGTATTGTATATTTCAGTAGAGCTAAAAGAGTTTTGCTTTTCTCTAATTTTGTAGTTATTTATTTGTAGTACTGGGGATTGAACCCAGGGGCATTCTACCTCTGAGCTCCACCCCCAGGCCTTTTTAGTTTTTATTTTGAAACAGTCATGCTAAGTTGCTGAGGCTAGCCTTGAACTTGCAATCCTCCTGTCTCAGCCTCCCCAGGCATGTGCCACCACACCCAGCTAAAACATAGGTTTTTAAATGTTCTTCGTACAAACATATGATAAATATTTCAGATGATTTTTATGCTAATTAGCCTGCTTTTATTATTCCACAATGTGTACATGTATCAAAACATCACATTGTACCCCATAAATACAATTATTTGTCCATTAAAAATAAAATTTAAAAACTTGAATATAAAAATGGGATACATATTTTTGGTCAATATGTGGATACATGATATGAAAAGTAGCCATGAAAATATGACAAACAGGTTAAATGAGTCAGCTCTGTGTCAGGAAAATAATTATGATGATTTTTAAAGTCAGAGCACTTTCTATCTTGACTGGAGTTATTTTTCTTGGATGAATTATTTTATTCTGGAACAAAAAACTCATTTTTTAATAGACTAAGCATCACGGGTCCAAAAGAAAAAATGCTGTCTTCAAGTGGATATTAAAATTTTGCTAATCAGTAGTTTCAATTTGCAAATGATACAAAATGTGTTCAGCTATATAACTCTGACTTACATTTTCAGCATCTTATCTATTTGTGACAGCGGACACCCAAGTATTGTTTGAAAAATGTTTGCAGAATTGCACATAGAGAAGTAGGCATTGTATGATTTGGCCATCTTGTTTGATTTCTTCTCATGTACTAGAAAACTAGCTTCCTCTTATTTATTTGTGCATGTGTAATTCTATGCCTTTCTCTTTGTGTGGATACATGAGACAGATAGGTGAAGGAAACGCAGAGCTCTGTAAACTGGTCTCCTTGAAGCCCCGCTGGCCAGGGAAATGGGAGTTTATTACTGTCCATATGTGTCCAGATAATAACCAGGGACTAGCAAAACTGGGTCATCCGATATTTACACTTCAATTTGAAAATGCAGTTGTAACTTATTTATTGAACTAGCTGAACACAGCAAGGGGCACGCATCTTGAGTCTTTCACACTACTTTTCTTCATGCTCCTGGCTAAAATCCCTTACAGTTCCCAAGGCTCTCGCCTTCACCCCAGGTATTAATATCAAAGTTTCAGTCTCTTACTAAGTGGAAAGCGCCTGCTCAGGGCAGCCTTGGCTTCTCCGCTGCTGGTTGCCCTCCTCTTCACTCCTCGGGCTGCTCGGGAGAAGCTCTGAGAAGAAGAGAGAGGTAATGGGGACAGAAATGGCCTAGGATGGTGTTGGTGCATTCTGAGAGAGCTGAATATCCAAATGCATATTATTTTTCTCGTGAGTTTTTTTGTTTGCTTGTTTGTTTCTATGGAGAACACCTCGCTGGGATCCTCCAATTCTGGGGCATGCTGTAAATCCCCTTAGTGAGCTACCTACAACTAAATCCCCCACAGTGCCCAGCTACCAGTTCTCCAGTGATCCCTTCTCCATCCACAGTGTCCACATGGGTGGAGTCAAGCTCAGGAAAGCAAAGCTGGTTTCCTTCCTCAAGGGTCCACATCCAACTCTCTTCCCACTACTGTTCCCTTCTCCTCCCTTCACAAGTTCTAGAAAGGCTCCTGAACCTTTAAACATTTCAGCTGTGAGCGGAAGCCAATCCCTTCACTTTCCCAACTTTGGAGGCTGTGCACCTTGAGCTGCCCACCCATTTCTCTCCCCACTAGTTATAGTCAATGTCCAAAGATTTTAATGCCCACATTTGATTATTTCTCCAGGATACACACAGACAACACAAAGTTGTGTCCATAGAAGTATCATGCTCTTTCAGGGCGATGACAACAATGGAGAGAAAGAAGCAATGACTTAATAGGAAGATCCTCCTCTTCTCTCAATATGGGAACTTTGAACATCTTTTGAGGATCAAGGGAAATTTGCTTTTGCCTATAAAAAAAAAAGTGAATGAAAATGCTATTTGGAGGGATTTCTGGGGATTGAACCCAGAGGCATTTACCTCCGAGCTACACCCCAACCCTTTTTTATTTTTTTGTTTTGAAACAGGGTCTTGCTAAATTGCTGAGAGACTCCTTAAGTTGCTGAGGCTGGTCTTGAACCTGCAGTCCTCCTGTCTCAGCTTCCTAAGTACTGGCATGTTGTTAGCAAAGCCTGCTAGAAGCTATCTGTCTGCCACATAGGTGCTTTCTTTTCTTTCAGATCTGGGTCCTCTCCCCCCTTTTTTAATTTGGGTTGTTCTGTTTATGAAGTATTTATAATTCCCGTTTACCAGAAATGATTTTGGACCATTGCCAAAAGTACCAGGTCTGCTGTTTCTGAACTTAGAAAAACAAAATTCTGTGCTTTTGTTCTATTTAATTATGTAGGCTTTGCTTTCCTCTTAACAGGACTATGATTCAGTTCTTTTAGCGTGTAATTATCCCAAGTGTCCTCGATTTGAAAAAGTGAGAATCTCTATATTTTTGTCAGAAAGCAGGGTGTTATTCAGCTTTGAAAAATCTTTTGCAGCATTTTATTTTCAGTTGTGCCTTTGTGATCCTGAATGTAAACAAATGGATTTGAATTCCTACTTGGTAAAGATAACTGGTCTTGAAATAAATTAACCAAAAAAAAAAAAAAAAAGGGAAAGTTTAAGCATCCATTGCCTTATGTGCAAAATTCTTGTGAACACCCTAAATGTCAGGTGGCAGGAGCGGGCCCAATAAGGTCCTTCTGGGTCTAATACTTTTATGTAGGACAGGAAAAGTAATTACTAAAAAAAAAAAAAGCACTCCATTTCCATGTTCTGTATCTGTAGGATTAAGGAAGTTACACTTCATAAAGTTCATAGAACCATTACATGATACAAGGGTCATGTTATGTGGACTGAAAGAGGAAATAACAAGGGCTTGCTCTCCCTAACAACATATCATATTTAGATAAGGATAAATAGCATTTTCACACCTCCGCTTGAAGAAAGGACACTTTGGGAAATTTTCTAAAAGTTCCAATTTTACTATTTTTGCAGAGTTTATTGCTATTTCTAGGTACCCTCTGCTTCATAAAGCTAAGAAGCCTGGAATTTAAAGTGAAATTTCACTAAGATGAAGGTCTCTATTTTGTTGTCTCTTGCCCCAGTCAAGTCACCAGTAGCTGTATTCCCAGAGGGGGAATCGTGGCCACTTGTTTTCCTGATTATACCAGTCAGTGACTGTTTCGCTCAAGCCTGTAGGTTCCTTTCTGGGCTCTTGCCTTCTTGAGTGAGGTCTGCAGCTGAGCCTCCTGAAGGCCTGAAGCGCTTATTGATCCTCCCTCTGGCCAGCTGCTGCACCACAGTGGACAACTCCAGGAAGCAGAGGACCCAGACTCTTCGGAACTCTCAGAAGACCGAATCCACTCTTGATGCCCTTCGTATGATAGAAGAGAATGCTTTTCTTCCACCCTGCTATTCTGGATCTTTTGTCCTTCCATATTAATGATCATGGACCTAGGACCTTTCCTGGTCATCGTTTATTTTAAATATTGGCTGTCACTGGGATTCAAATATATATTATTCAGTTGAATTTAGAGAATTTTCTCATAATTACTGTTGTAAAATCCTAAGGAAACAGTGACACAAAAGGCATGGATCAGTTTTCCAGAAACTTCCACAGCTCATCAGGAAGTCACACACTGGGAAAAATGTGTACATAGCAGGGCATAGCTCACTGTTTTTGAAACAAACACTATTTAGTTTATTTGAATGATCTAACCACACTTTCTTTGAAGTCATGATTATTTTTAAAAACTGCATAGTCTCATATAGCCAGATTTTGATTACTTAAGAAAATATGCACCAGGTGTGGTGGTACACTCCTCTAATCCCAGTACTTGGGAGGCTTAGACAGGAGAATCACATGTTTAAGGCCAGCCTCCGCAATTTAGTGAGGTTCTCAGCAATTTAGTGAGACCCTGTTTCAAATAAAAAATAAAATAAGGTTGGAGATCTAGCTCAGAAGTAGAATGCCTCTGGGTTCAATCACCAGTACCAAAAAAAAGCATAAATGCTATAAATAAAAATAGCTATTATTATTATTATTATTACTGCATACTGATTTGTACTAGATGCTTCATATGATTGAGAATGAATTATTATCACAACCTGGATAGTCATGTGTTATGTGGCCTCTTTTACGTAGGGGGAAACTCAATGAGAGGTGGACTAGGTTGCACAGAATAACTCAGCAGCTAGCCAGTGCAATCGCACAGTCAGTGCTTAGGCATTACCTTTTCTGCTCGATTACACTTCAAAGAGACAGCATCTTCTCAGAGTAGGTTTATTTTCTTCCTGTATGTTTTTGCAACCACTGGTAGTTACCACCCAGAAGCTCATTTTGGAAAATAGCTATTTTAGCATAGAAAAAGTCCATAGACTATAATGATCATTGCAAATGATTTTAAATGATTTTTTCCTACCAGCTAAAAGGTATCACATATCTCTTTTATTTCCTTCTTTTAGCATTCTGGCTAATCACTTGCCTTCCATCTCATTTTACCATTATCCACTATTAATATTCCTACAAGAATAAAATAATATAGTACATACAAAAATGCACTAACTCTCTGTGCACAGACCACTTGGTGTCAGCACACTGTCTTAAAGGGTCTGTCAGGGATAGAGAGTAGTGGCTTTTCTAGCTGTCTTTGGCATGTTCCCAATGCACTTGTCCAAGAGAGCACTGCTTTCTTCCACCACAAGGGGGAGGAAGAGAGCAGGCAGGTATTTTCCATTCCTTTTCAGTACATAATTGGTGCTGAATCATGGGCTACTAAGAAAGTAACTGTAAGCATTTGAAGAAAGAAAAATTACCAAGAAAAAAAACTATGCTATAATTTTAATTTGTTTATATATAATTAGTTTTAAAGACCAGGTCCAAACTAATGTTAATATAGTTTAAAACAACCGAAGCTTATAGCTTTACTGATTACATGTATTCAGTGTGTTGAGTTTCATATTCATTATTATTTTACCATAATTAACATGCTCTGCTTAATTCTAATTAATTACAAACAATATATAAAATAATTGAAGCAAAAAGTTTTGTTGAACTGGAGTTGGGGGAAGACTTTTCTATACAGAGATAGCACAAAAAAATCTTAGGGTGACAAAACTGACCTGTGTAGAGCCACAGGGGTAGATACACAGTTCCTTGCATTTGTCAGAAGCCATAGAACTGTACACCATGAAAAGTGAATTTTTTCTGTGTAATTTTAAGCAAAATCAATTAGGAGCTGGAGGGAAAGATAAAACACAGACTGTGACAAATGGATTTAATTGTATTTTATAAATGAACCACATAACCACGTTGAAGGGAATAGGGGAGAAATGACCTATGTAACTTAGGAAAAACAGTGATGTGATTGGATATTATAGGCTGTGACTGGATATTATATGCTAAAGATGAAAAAGAACCATGCACAAGCACTGGAATCTAATTGGTGAATTTGTTTCTCTTCAGTATATTAGTAAGGAATTCTGAAATTAATTTGTTTGCATACCATAGTTGAGCAAATAGTGAATCTATCATAGACCATGAGAGGCAGGATTCTCCCTGTTAGAGTAAGATGAGGGGAAGGTAGAATGAGCCCTTGGGGTCCTGAATGGGAATCAGGAGTATCAATGTACAGTATGGTTTGGATTAGAATGGCCCCCAAAAGCAGATGTGTTAGCAAGGCAACAATGTTTAGAAGTGCAAAGATCGGATCATGAGGATTTTGACCTCATTATGGGATAGTGTTTGATGGGTTAATAATCTGAATGGACTTAGTGGGAGGTGGTGAGAACAATAGTCAGGTGGGGCAAGGCTGAAGGAATCAGGTCACTGGAGGGCATGGTCTTGGGGACTGTATCAGTCCCTTGTCCCTTCCTCTCCCTTTCTCTGTCTCTCTGCTTCTCAGCTGCCATGAGCTGAGCAGCTTTCCCCTGCTATACCCTGCCACCATGATGTTTCTGCCTTGGAGCCAACCGACCATGGACCAAACCTTTGTAACTGTGAGCCAAACTAACCTTCCCTCTGCTAAGTTGTTCTTGTTGGCTTTTTGGGGATCACAATGACATAAAGCTGACTAACAAAATGTAGGGACATTAAAAGAGTTTGCATACACACACAGAAACAGATTAAAAAATATACATGCTTATGTATGCATAAGTGTACATATCTATATTTCCTATATGTTATATATATATACTTTATATATATAACATATATAAGACTAGAAGCAGTGATTCCCCCAGTAGCAGTGAGTACACTTAGTGCCCTTGTCTTAGTTTCTAAATACCATTCTGCAATAAATAAAAGGTAGGAGTCATTAGAAAACTATTTGATTCCAAGGCCAGGGCAGGGAAAATATAAGAAAAGACTAGATACATAGGTTCCCAAAGTGGGTGATACCACTCCTTTGGGGAGGGGTGCTGGAACAAAATGTAGATTACATAAAAGAATACAAATTTGTCACTGTATCTTTCTGTTTATTTGCTTAAAGAAGGTAAATTTCCAGGGGGTCAGTGAGTTTTTTGTTTTTGTTTTTGTTTTTCTTGAAAAGGGGGCCAAAAGCCAAATATGTCTGGGATCCTCTGGTAGAGCATCTTGCTATTCCAGAAAGGGGGGAAGGCAAAAAATGGAGGTTAGCAGGTGAGGCATAATGAAAGCACAGGAGTCCCAAAGAGCTTTAACAACAAGGTTGCAATGATAATGAATTATAACCCAAAGAATAGAACAGATATCCATGGGCCTGTATTGACAGGAATAAATAAATGAGGTGAAACAATGACTCTTCCTTAAAGAAGAATTTCAATTATAAATGCAGAAGGAAAGATAAACATTTTAGTAATACAAAATTATAATTAGAAAATTACTATTAGAATGCCCCAGTAAAAAACTGTTGCAAAACAAGACCTACCAATGGATGCTACAGCTCGTCAGTGAAAGTATAATCAAAAACAGGATATTTGAATAGTTTCAACATATCTCCTCCAAAATATTTAGTAATTGCATATGAAAAATATTAATTTTACAGTGGAAAATCTTAGCAGACATTATCTCAGCCAAGGTTAACATCTCCACTAATACAAATTGTCACAACGAACCTACTGATACCTGCATTGAGGAGGACATGTCCCCTGTACAGTGTCACCCCAGGTAATGCATCGTTTCAATATGATCATGAGAAAAGATCAGGCAAAGTGAAATGAGGGAACAATCTACAAAATAAATGACTAGTAGCATTCAAAGGTCATGAAAAACAAGGAAGGACGAAGAACATTCCAGACTGGAGGAGACTGAGGAGCGTGACAACTACATACGATATGGGTCCTGGAACAGAAAAAAATTGCATTAGTGGAAAACCTGAAGAAATGAAAAAATTCTGTTCTGTGCTTTAGTTAACAGTATTGCATCAGCCGAGCGTGGTGGCGCACGCTTGTAATCATAGTACTTGGGAGGCGGAGATAGGAGGATCACAGGTTCGTGGCCAGCCTCAGCTACTTAGTGAGGCCTCTGCAACTTAGTGAGACCCTGTTTCAAAATAAAGAATAAAAAAAATAGGGCTGGGGGTGTAGCTTGGAGGTAGAATGCCCCTGGGTTCAATTCCCGGTACCACACACACAAAAGAGTATTGCATCAAAGCTCTCAGTTTTGATAAATCTATGTCTATGTAAAATGTTAATAGAGGGGGTGCTGGGTCAAAGGTTATGGGAATTCTCTGCACTACTTCTTCAACTCTTCTGTAAGTCTGAAGTTATCTCGAAAAGTTTGTTGAAAGTTTGTTTTGATGTTTTTTCCCTACCTACCATACCTATTTTTCTTTAACATCATATATAACATTTTTCTTAGTAGTTTTTTTTTTTAATGAGTGGCCATCACCTGCGATTGAAAGCAGTTGTGCTATCTTTCATTTGTACAAAATCGCACCTTTCAAGTACAGAGCTGCTTTCTCCCAAATGATCTTAAAGGGAGAGAAATTCCTGGAGAAACTGGAGGACCCTGAATTGTCCACAAATTACGATTTTTGTTCTTTCCTTCTTATACTACTTTTTTATTGACAATTCTTTTGCTCTATTTATACTCTATATTTTTGTATTTAAATACAGCAGGTTGCTTCTACTGTACTGCTTTCGAGGGCCCAATTTGATATTTTGCCCCCCCCCTTTGGGATATACTTATTCACACACAAAGTAGCCAAGTTTTGATAATCCTATGACTTACCTGTAAATTTTCTGGAACTTTTGATTATCCAAGCTTCCAGAAGGCATGTAGACAATAAATAGTATAATAGGCATTGCATTGTGGAAGCTCTAAAGTGCCTGGAACTCTCCTGCTACCTATGAGGATGACTTAACTGACCAAGTGCTTCTTCCTGGCTGCCTTTTGGGCTTTGGGCAAGATACAGAACATTTCCACTCTCCGAAGAATCCCTTGTGATGTGCTTCATGGCCACACCCTCCCTAAATCCCTGGTGAGCTGCAGTCTGTTCTCTATATCGTTATGCAGTATTTAAAAATAATTAATAAAGAAAGATTAATTTGCCTGCTTTCTATCGAAAGACAGTCTTTCTTCTATAACCCGGAGGGTACATACCACCATATGTATGAACCTTAATAGGTCCACTTGGGTATTTGTGAGAGATGGTGCACTTGTGGCTTGGTGATAAATTCAAAGGCCTCAGCCCCAAACTACCAAAGATCAAATCCCCATACTCTTTTTGTTATACTGGCTGTGTGACCTTGGACAAATTAGGAGACTTCTCTGAAACATTTTCTTACCAAAAGAAGACAAAAGAGAGAACAATAATGATGTTTACCTCAAAGTGCTTGGGGCAGAACTAAATGAGATGGTTTAAGTAAATTGCTCAGCATAACAAGGGTTACATACTAATCCTCCTGGAGCTGCCACATGATTGTAGTGACTGTCAAGAGTTCAGAACATGAGGAAAAGGCAACTTATATGTGAAAATCCAAATTCCTAACTTTATTTTCTTAGAAAAAAATAGAAGTCAAATTCCTTCAAGGTTTTGGGGTTTTGTTTTTTTGTTGTTGTTGTTGTTTGTTTCTTGGTGCTGGGGATTGAACCCAGGTTCTCTTACATACTAGGCAAACACTCCCACTGAGCTACCTCTCCACCTCATTTTATATTTCATTTTGAGACAGTGTCTCACGAGGTTGCCCAAGCGGGCCTCCAACCTATGATCCTCCTACCTCAGCCTCCCAAAGTAGCTGAAATTACAGGTTTGCACCACTGTGCCCGGCCCTACAAGATTCTTCGTCAAGAGAATTCATTAAGAATCATTAGGATAGCCTTGAAGTATAAATTGAGAATTAAAATTGGAAGTATCCTTGATCAATATTTTAATTTTGAATAAGAGTGAATAGCGATATTCTATTTCGTTATTATTGTGTTTTTAATTTTTTTAACTGTATTAGAATTTAACCCTAAGAAATGCCTTTATTTTTCTGTGTGAGCCTGGCTTTCAGCACGGCTCTAAATGTGCACCTGGACAGGTTTATAGTCATTCTCTAGTAAGCGGATCCCAAGAGCAGTTGGGCAGAGCGGTGTCTGTAATTGATAGAACATACTGGTAAATCAACGCATTTATTTTCCCCCGGTGAGTCATGCAGCTGTGTACATCTAAAATAAACCATAATTCTACCTCCCACAAACAAGTTTGGAGACTATCTGCTAATGTTTGTTTGGCAGTTGATAAAAATGCAGTAATTATGTTGAATTTGTTTTTCTCTTTGGTATTTCTAATGTTCATTTCCAAACAGGTCTCTTAGAGACAATACCTGAGAGGTGATGCGTTCCCTTTCTCCACATCACCTTCAACATGCTAGTAGCAATGTGGAGGCAAGTAGGTGTGTTCGTTGTCGGTCATATTTTCTTTTACTTAAGTTGGGCCATATTTTAGCACAGATGCCAGAGATGGAGTGGCTATATGAACTCTTAGAAAATTCTCAAAAATTATATAGTGTAATGATGACAAGATAGGAATTTCCCCTGCCTTTGTGAATGAATTAATACATTGGTACATACATGAATGTCTGCAAATAATACTCACCTATAAAAGTATTGAGAATCCCATCTTTTCACTTCTTTTATACCTTTGTGAGGTATAAAATCTATGTCATTACCTTTGTGAGCCTAGAATTGGGGCAGAAGTAAGTGGTGACGTGTATCTGTGGGAACTTTTTTGCACAGATTCCTCTGCTAAAATCTGGAATTAAGCTATAAAAAATAGGGCGGTACCGGGGATTGAACGCAGGGGCTTTCTACCTCTGAGCTACACTCCCGGCTTACATGTGTATTTTTTAAAAATTTTCCCTGGCAAATTTTATTTCTTCTAATCACCACAACGCAAACAAAAAAAAAATACACATGTATTTGGGAAAGCATCAAGAATTAGAGAGAGAATATTTGATGAGCACAGAGAAAACGTATGGGAATATTCATAGAAGGGCAGAGATGAAAAGCAAGTTTTCAGTTTGCTCTGAGGATCTAAAAGACTCCTAATGCATTTATATGCTTGATCCTTATATAGACTTATTTATTGAAGTATCTAATTGTCAGCATGTTTTCTTTTTTTAATTTTTCTCTAGATTCTACCTAACGCTTTAAATAGAAGTGTCAAATTTAGGACCCTTAGTGACAATAATTAAACAGCACTTCTACCATTAATTGAGGTTTTATTTTATGTTCCAAGCACTGGGGTATGAGATTTATATGAATTGTTTTATTTAATTTTTAAACCAGCTGTTATAGTTAGATATAGAATGGCCCTTGAAGAGCTCATACATTGGTGTTTGAAGCTGATGTAATTGAGTCACAAGGCTTGTGATCCCAGTAGTGGATAAATCCATTGTAATGGATCTATCTGGGTGTGGGTGGAGAAGGTGGGTCCCTGGGGTTGCGGCCTTGGGGATTATATAGGGTCCCCCTCCCCATGCTTTCCCTTTTGCTTCTGGCATCCCTGATGTGATAGCAAAGCCCTGCTCTCTCCCTCTCTCTGCTTTCTGCCTCACACCCTGACGTCCACGATCCCCCACCTCACATGAACTGAACCCACAACTTCCATGGAAACCGTGAGCAAATAAATCTTCCTTCCTCTAAGTTGCATGGCCAGTTTTGGGGTTATAGCAGTAAGAATGCGGACTAATAACACCAACCTTAAGAGATTCACATTTCATTTTAAGAATTAAAGAAAAGGGCCACTGAGGCTAGAGAAATGAAATGACTTTCTCGAGCCTGTGAATGCTCTGGAAATGTGCACCTTGCAAATTTGCAATTAATCTACCACCTCTCGTAAATAAGTCATATGAGATGCAGTTTGCTGAGTGTTTAACCTAATCAAACACACTGTAACAGTACTGAAAAAACTAACAGCTTTGCCTTGAAATATAGATATTTCATTTACCTTATCTGTTCTAAATTTCTGCAGTGGGGTTGCCCCAGAGGTAGAAACTATCTCTTTGAATCTAAATTTATTAAACAGTCCCTAAAGTGCTCTTTAATTGAAAGCTACGGCCTCTGGCAAGTGTCTAACAGCTGAAGCATCTCTCAGGAGCTGGTGTGCAGTAGGATATTTCTTTAGACTTCCATTTCCTTCTAGAGAACATATTGTTGCAGTCTCTTGATAAACTTATACTTGGTTCTTTTGTTTTGTTTTTGTTAATTTTATATTGTCTAAGAGTAATTCCAATCATATTAATGACCAAATAAATGATGTCTTTTATGCTGTCATTTCCCCCATGGAGTAATGTATTGTTCACAATTACTATTAATTCAGCAGCTATTAAAACTTACTGAGAAATACCCCAAAGCATAAAAGTTTTTCCAGAAAAAAAATAACCAAAGTGACATGGCCATGTCAGTTTTTCTAATTTACATCATTTTTTAAAATTGACAAATACAAGTTGAATATATTTATAGTGTACAACATGGCATTTTGACACATGTAGACATGTAATGGCTAAATCAAGCTAATTGATATATACTGTCTCACATAAGCTATCATTTTTTGTGAGGTGAGAATATTTAAAATCTACCTGCAGCAATTTCAAGTATTTAATATATTATTATTAAACACAGAAATCAGGATGTAACAGTAAATTTCCTGTACTTACTCTTCCTAACCAAAATATTGTGTCCTTTGATCAACATCTTCCCATTGCTACCCAACTCCTGCAGCCTCTATTATCCATCATCTTACTCTGGTTCTATGAGTTCAAAGTTCAACTTTCTTTAGATTCCACATATAAATGAAATTGTGTGACATTTGTCTCTCCGTGCCTGGCTTATTTCACATAACATAGTGTTCTCTAAGTGCATTCATGTTGTCACAATGATAGAATTTTCTTCCCTTTAAGGGCTAAATAGTATCCCATTGTGTAAATACACATTTTCTTTACCCACTCATTCCTTGATGGTCATGTAGGTTGACTATCCCTTGCCTGTTGTGAATAGTGCTGTGGTGTAGCTACCTCTTCCACATACTGATTTCGTTCCCTTTGATATATACCAAGTAGTGGAATTGCTGGATCTTACTATAGCTGTATTTTTTAATTGTTTAGGAACCTCCATGCTATTTTCCACAACAACTCTACCAATTATATTTGCATCAGTGGAATTCAAGGGCCCTTCTTTTCTCTATATCTTTGCCAACACTTATCTTTCCTCTTTTTGGTAAAGACCTGATGATTAGTGAAGTTGAGCTTTTTCATATATACTGTTGGCCATCTGCAAATCTTTTTTTGGAAATGTCTATTCAGGTCCTTTGCCTCTCCCACTCCCAAGTACTGGGGTTAGAACCCAGTGGTGCTCTACCACTGAGCTACATCTCCCAACGCTCTTTTTTTGAGACAGATGTCCCCAAGTTTTCCAGGCTGGCCTCAAACTTTTAATTCACCTCCCTCAGCCTCCTGAGTAGCTTGGATTACTAGTTTGTGTTACCATGCCAAGTTTTTTCTTTCACTCTTTGTTTTCTTCATATTGAGTTGTTTATATTTAGTCAAATGAATAGCTTGAAAATATTTGCTCCCATTCTCTAGGCTGTCTCTTCATTCTGTTCATTGTTTGCTTTACTGTGCAAAAGCTTTTTAGTCTGATGTAGTCCCATTTGTCCATTTTTGTTTTTATTGCCTGCACTTTTGGAGTAATAGTCCAAAAACAAAAACAAATCCAATATCATGGAGGTTTTCCGTCTTCTTTTCTTCTAGTGGTTTTGCAGTTTTAAGTCCTATGTTTAACTCTTTAATATGTTTCGAGTCGTTTTGGCACATGCTGTGAGATGCAGGTCCAATTTCATTCATCTTTCATGCTGATACCCAGTTTTCCCAACACCATTTATTGGAGAGACTGTCTTTTCCCCACTGTTTATTCTTGACATCTTTATCATAAGCCAATTGACCATAAATATGTAAATTTCCTCCTGGACTCTATTCTCCTCCAATGGCCTATGTGTCTATTTCTATGTCATAACCATGCTATTTTGGTTACTATAGCTTCATAGTAGATTTTAAAATCAAGTAACGTGAGGCCTCCTTCATTTTATGCTCAAGAATGCTTTAGGTATTTGGGGTCTTTTGTGGTTTCATAGGATTTTTAGGATTTTTTTCCCACTTTTGTAAAACATGCCATTGTATTTTGACAGGGGTTGCATTGAATCTGTAGATCATTTTGGATACTGTGAACATTTTAACAATATTAATTCTTCTAATCCATTAACACAGTGTATCTTTCCATTTACTGGCATATTTTTCAATTTCTTTCATCGGTATTTTATAGTTTTCATCTACAGATCTTTTACCTTGGTTAAATTTATCCCTAAGCATTTTTAAAATCCATTTTAAATGAGATTATATTATTCATTTTCTTTTTAGATAATTCATTGTTAGTGCATAGAAACATCATTGATAACTTACTCTTTTTGTATGTGTGGGTGTAGTACTGGGGACTGAACCCATGGGCATTCTACCTCTGAGCTACACCCCTAGCCCCATTTTATTTTTATTTTGAAATAGGATCTCACTAGGTTGATGAGAGTCTTACTACTTGGTGAGGCTGTCCTCAAATCTGTGATCCTCCTGTCTCAGCCTCCCAAGTACTGGGATTACAGGCCTGTGCCACCATGCCCAGCTACTGATAGTTTATTCTTAGGTGAGATACAGAGTACATGCTTGAGTAGTTATATTTAGAAATTTACATATAGCTGTGCATGCTGGTACACACCTGTAATCTCAGTTCTTGGGAGGATTGAAGGTTCAAGGACAGCCTCAGAAAGGTAGCAAGACTGAGCAACCTAGTGACACCCTGTATCAAAAACCAAAAAGGGATGGGGGTGTAGCTTGGAGGTAGAATACCCCTGGATTCAATCCCTAATACCATAAAAAAAGAAAAGAAATTCACAAATAGATGGTTATGTCATGATTTCATAAATGAGACACTAGGAAATGACTTAATTGTAATAACTTTCTTTTAATATTTTGATACAAGAAGTACTTAAAATCTGCCACTGGTTTAAAATTGAGCTATAATTTTATATCATTCTTCAATTTTAAATCAGTATTGTCATAATTCAGTTCCTCCCTTTGCATTGGTTTTTAAAGGAGTAAGTAGACTATTTCCCAATATTGTTTCATTTTTGCATTTTGTAGTTTGTAATGGATGTTGAATCAAACATGGATTTGTGGCATTTTTTACATGAGTGTTTCCTTTTGGAAGCTATCAGTTTTATTTTCCACCAAGAATTGGGTTTTATATCTATCACAAATTTAAATCCCTATATATTATTATCCTTGTTATTACCTTATTAGTAATACATTGAATTTAACATCTTTCCATGGTAAATTAAAAGGAAAAACCAATGTTCTGACAGTAAGACCTTGTTATTAAGTTCTGTTATTAAGAGTGATGTAGCCAAGAGACAAATAGCCACTTGAACCACTGGCTAATTTTGAAAGAGGACATCTTCAGGGTAGACTTTTGTTTTGCTGCATTAATTAATTATTTGTCTTTATTTTGGGCATTATATTTAAATGCTATAGTAATTAAATGATGTTAAAATGTTTGCTATTTAATATAATTTGAAAACCTTACTGAGATTTAACTATTGAGAAAGATGCTCTTTTTGTTTCAAAACCACTTTTCTCTGAAATAAATTCTACCTAATGAGCAGTAATACTTTTTTTTTATCATAGTAGTAGGAGGAGTAATGATGTTTGGTTTATGGACAGAAGAGAGGATTTCACTTTCAGATAGGGCTAGTAAATTTGCTTCATATAAGCACATAGCTGATATTTCATCTGCTAGGGATAAGAGCATGATTAATAGGATGTGAGGATGTTGATGGCCACACATAGTCCTCGAACCTAAACCCAGAGCACACGTTTGAATCTTGTTTGATTGGCACTTAAGCTCCTACATATTGGCTGGGTTCTGGAGATGAATGTAGCAGTAGGTTGCCAGGAAGCTCCTGGTGTCTGTTATTTCAGAACTTTATTCCGCTACCTTGTTTATACACCTTGTTTCCTACCCATTTTCCCAGCAGCTTGTTCCCTGGGAAAAGGCTCCGTCACTCTACAAGAGCATCCTACTTGGAAAGGGAAATGTTTACCCAGCAACTCAAAGGTCAAGAAGGGGATCTTTTATTTGCCTAACAACAGAGACAAAAAATGAGTCACATGGCCTGGTAGAAAGATAGCACTGCTTAGCCTTCCTGTGCCTAGAGGTGTTGGTGCTGTCTGGATGTGACTATGTATGGGTTCAGCTAGCTGAACATATGGCAGAGACTAATTAAAAGCCTCCAACTGGGGACAAACCATGCGCTTTCAGAGCCGTTTCTAGAATGTTGAAAATGTCTAGCAACAGCACACTCTGGTCTTTTTTAGCCTTCTGGCCAAATTTGCAAGCTGCATGAAAAACCTGCTTATGCAGAAGATGGGTGGTACACAACCCAGAAATGAAAGGATCTATGGAATTCTAGAATCACATAGGTTCTGAAGTTCGTATTAGAATTACTCCCAAGTTTTTCACTTCCACAGCATTGTCACACACTGAGAACAGAAAATAAGATAAATGCAGGCCTGCTAAGTCTGACTTAAAAGGTTTGCATGAATTTACTCTTTATGAGCAACAGACTCATTTTATTATAATTATCTTCTTTCTGCATTTTGGTCTATTCAAGTTTCACCTTTTTTGCTGAGTATATTCTAGACCTAGAAAATTAGGTAGCATTGTGTTATCAGATATTTTAAGAGAGAAGGTTGACAGAAAAAAATATGCAGATATATATAGAGATATGTAGATTTTTGTATAAAGGTTTTTTTTTTTACTGAAAATATTTTTTTTTTCTGAGTGAAGCCCGCAGAAGTACATAAACATTTTACTGTTGGAAATTGGGAGTTCTTAATATTATGCATAAGTTTACCGGAGGGCACTAGCTTATTATCTATTGCCAGACCTTGTCTTTTTTATTTGCATTCCCTCTCCTTATAAAACACTACCCTATTTCTGGCTGTCCCCTGCTTTGCACATGCCTCGGTGCACATTTCTTGATCTGGTGGAGACGCCCTCCTTGCTCTGTGATCAATCATTAACAATGGGTTGTGTCCTAGTGTCTTATATCTTGAAAGTGTCTTATATCTTAAAAAACAGCAGCTTATTCTAGGCAGAGAGTAATATGTGTTGATGGACTTTACACTCAAACATTTTTTGTCATGAATAGCTAAATGGACCTGCTCTTTTGGTTGTGAAACTTGAAAGCCCATCTTTAGGGGATTTTTTTTTTTTTTTTTTGCTTTGAAGTTGATTTTTTGCTTTGGGCAGCACTCCTTTTATTGTTTCTATCACCAGTTCGTAAAACTCAGCAGAAGCATATATAGCTTGATCATTCACATTAATAAGAAAAATGCCTTTATGGCATTTACCAGAGAATTAAAATTGAAGCTGTTGATTAAACATATATTTCAGCACATCTCAACTGTGATGTTTTCTTTTTTTTTTTTCTGCAGTATCAGGGATTGAACCCAGGGGCATTCTACTACCGGGCTACACCCCCAGCCCTATTTTTTATTCTTTATTTTGAAACAGGGTCTCGCTAAGTTGCAGAGGGCCTCACTAAGTAGCTGAGGCTGGCCGCGAACCTGCAGTCTTCCTGTCTCAGCCTCCCAAGTACTGGGATTACAAACGTGCGCCACCACGCCCGGCTCAACTGTGATGTTTTCTTATGGGGATCTTTATTCAGTGAAGAGCTCGCTCACATACACACGCATGGTTTCCTGGATGAGTTAACACTCTTAATCAAATTAATAAATGTGTTTTCAAATCTCTCTTTCCATCATGGTAATGTGCTTTTGTTGATGAAACATAGTGTGATTCTGAGAGAAAAGTTGGGGGTTTAAGGGCTGGAGGGAAGATTTTATCTCTCTCTCTTTTTTTTTTTTTGCGGTACCAGGGATTGAACGCAGGGGCGTTCTACCTCCGTGCTACGCCCCCAGCCCTATTTTTTATACTTTATTTTGAAACCGGGTCTCACAAAGTTGCAGAGGGCCTCACTAAGTAGAGAGAGAGAGAGAAAGAGAGAGAGAGAGAGCTGAGGCTGGCCGCGAACCCAGATCCTCCAGTCTCCGCCTCCCAAAGTACTGGGATTACAAGCGTGCGCCACCACGCCCGGCTAGATTTTATCTCTTTTGAGGAGTGACTTCGCACCAACATCTCAGGTCTCCTGGACTATAAGTGTGAGCTGTCAAGTAAACAGAGAAAAGGAAGGACTTTGCGTGAAAGAGCAACGTCATAAGCGCAGGTATGGTGACAGGTTTTTAAAGTACTGTCGTGTGTGCTAACGTGAGACAAGGCCAGGCCAGGCGATCGGAGGCAGCAAGGGATGGACGGGATATTTGGGTTAGAGTCACCAAGTCTAGGAAGCCATTCTTGGTGAATGAACAGAGGGGCCTGAATAGTTCTGGGGATGATTAGTGTGACAACAGTGTGGTGATAAATTGAAAGTGGAAAGTATGAAAATGAGAGTAAAGAAGACAAGCCAGGCGTGGTGGCGCACACTTGTAATCCCAGTACTTGGGAGGCAGAGACTGGAGGATCCGGGTTCGTGGCCAGCCTCAGCTACTTAGTGAGGCCCTCCGAAACTTCATGAGACCCGGTTTCAAAATAAAGTATAAAAAATAGGGCCGGGGGTGTAGCTTGGATGTAGAATGCCCCTGGGTTCAATCCCCAGAACCGCAAAAAAAAAAAAAAAAAAAAAAAAGGAGACAAAGTGTGAGTTCCTTCAGCAATACAGTCCTGTGCACATCTCTTCCCTTGAAAAACAACCTGAGAATATGAATTTCAGAACTTGAAGATACTATTTTCTTTCAAATACCTAATGTTTAGATGTTTAGACAAATAATTCAGTCTCACTACCCAAGTGGTTCATTGGGATAGAAATGACTCCTAGGTGAGTAGAGTTTGTTATTGACGCAGTGGTCTACCTTGACATGTGCATCGTGCCGTGCCTTATAATTCTCTCTGTCAATCCAGACCAACTCTATCCAGAGATGACAGAGACTACTTACTCACCTGAAGAAAGGCTTGCAGAAAGTAACACAATCTCAGAGTGAAACGGTGTGGAATATAGCACAGATTTTAATCATATGCACTGTTCCAGTCTTAAAATAGCTTGTGGTTATGCTGTCCTGTTTGCACAGTTCTATACAGCAGCTACTCACTAGATATTTTTAAAGTATGTTTGCATTCATAGCAACTTGGCTCTGGTTGTCATTCCGGAAGAGTTCACTGTAAAGCACTCCATCCTAGTCTACTTTTCAGTTGTCTTAGTACCATCGTCATGAACATTGAATCCTCTCTGGATTATCTTATGTAAAGATCAAATGCAAAACAGGTTACTAAAATACAGGTGGGCATCACATCATTCTTGAAAAAGCAGAAGGCAGTAGTAGTTCAGATATTTTGTTGTCAAAGTCCCAATAATCGGTCTAGACATACTCAGTGGCGACTGCGTCAAAACCGCTTTGCCATGGTTTCCCCCAGAGAACAAGGATGTTGAGCATTTTGTATTTTTTATCATAATAAACAGGTTTTTTGTTTTGTTTCAGATATTTTTCATTATGAGAATATGAACGTGTCTCATCCTGATTGGCATTCTTATTTAGCCTCTCAAAGCAAACAATCCCAAGTGGATTTCAGTATAAGGGTTAGAGTCTCTAGCTTCTTTCAGAAAACAGCTGCCAGTTTATATTATTTTACTGCACCACCTGATACATGTAATCAGCCATGAAAATTGTAAAAGAATTTTATTTCATTAGTGTGAAGAAACGATGCTTAGTTCTATAATGGCTTAACTGAGTGCACTATATTGTCGTGTATTTGTGCTTTTTTGTTAATTCTTGTAATTTCAGTGCTTTTGAATGGCGTACATTATCAACCTCATCACGAAATCCTTTGTGTTTCATTCGTATGACTTCCAGCAGTACAGGAGGAGCAGCTGCAGGTAGCTCCTCCTGTACTCCTCCACAGGTACCTCCTCCACAGGTACCTCCTCCACAGGTACCTCCTTCACAGGTACCTCCTCCACAGGTACCTCCTCCACAGGTACCTCCTCCACAGGTACCTCCTCCACAGGTAGACCAGTTACTTACAACACTTCCTTTTATGTGCTAGGCACTGGTCAAAGCATTGGGGATTTAGTAGAGAATCAAGTAGGTTAAATCCCTGCCTTCAGGCAGCTTGTACTTTGCTATAGGGATACAGACAGTAAACCCTCGAGCTAATAAATTTATTTCAGGTGGTGATAGAGTTTTATGAATGAAAATAGAGTACAATTGAGAAGACTTTGCTGGCAGGAGAGAGTTGAATATAGTTTAACCTATCCTTGATTTGACTTAGCATCATCTATTATAAATATCCATGTTTGCATGACTCGGTATAGTTATGTCCGCCTGTCTCTAAACATAGATTTATAGTCCCAGCTTTGATTACTCTAGGAGTTATGATACCTGCCTCTCACTGTACCACTTAGGATATTTATTACTTGCATGAGCAAGGAAACCTGTAAGTCAGTCTGGTTAAAAAAAATTACACTGAGTCCATTCAGCGCTGCGTGAATGCTAAAACAGGTCCATAATTTTAGTTTGAGTAGTTTTGATGTGACACACACTCTACAATCTCAGTGACCCTTTTTGGTTTAAACTTTGGTTATGCTTCAAAGTTGAGATTGACTAGCATTTATTAATAATTGTCATTTTGCCCCGTATGAGTCCATCTCTGGCTTTACTTCCAATTCATTGAAGGAGTTTAGATTGTTTACTAAAACATGAGTAACTAAGGCTATTAATATTATATAACACAGCACTGACAATGCTTGCTTCAGTTAGTGTTATGCTTTTCAAAGCAAAATGAATTTTACTTGTTTAACTTGTGTTATTTGGCTCAGAGCCTTGATTCTGTATTCTTCATCTATATAAACAAAGATGAATCTGATCTGAATTACAGTTTTGCCAACCAAGCATTACATAAAGGGTAAATCCTCCTGACCTTCTTCACAATGTTACTCTAGCTAATCTTCATAATAGTAATGTAGGGTTCCCACTAGCTCAGCAGTATGAGCAGTGCATATTTAAAAATGAAGGTGACTTGCTTGGCATCCTTTTACTGAATAATTAAGCTTTCGCTGGAGCGTTTCTGTCTATCTATATAAAGGAAATGATACTAATATTAAAATAAATTTGAAAATGATCTGATTTCCTTCTGCATTGTAAGTATATACATCATTTTTGCAAATATGCTGTCAGCTTAAACAACCCTAACTTCACTCTTTTGTAGTATTGCGTATGTATTGTCAAAATGCATTTTGACATATACACAATAGACCAAGGTAGGACTCAGAGGTCAAAGGCTATCCTTGACTAGAAACAGGATAAAACTTAATGATATTTGTTCAATCAAGTCAGTTTAGTTTAATATCCAGTCTAATTATTGGTGTTTTGCCTGGGAAGCAACTCCTATTCTTTCCGCCTCTCCCCACAGTCACACACATCAATTGATTACTTAATTTTTTTTTGTCTGCCAGAGCACTTTTTCCAGAAGTAGAATAGCCAACAGGTTATGTTTGTTTCAATATTTAGCACACCGTTCCATAAAGAACAGAAGGTAGGATTCTTCAGCACATTACAATGAAAATCATTTTTATTATCAAAACAATTCACCATCTGACCAGAAGCATAACACCTGAAAATTTTATAATTCTTCGTGATTTATAAGTTTCAAATCATTTATAAGGGACTTTTTTCTTAAATGTGTGGGCTTCCTCATAGTCTTGTAAGATAGGTGGACAAGAATTAATAGAAGTCAGAAGTTGTCTGTTTCTTCTCATATGTGGAAACCAGAGGGAAAAATGAAAGAAAAAAGACCTCATGAACATAGAATAGAGACCAGTAGGGTAATGGAAGGGGATGGGGTGAGGGAAGGAGGGAGAGGGGAGATAGGGGGAAGGAAACAGATCAAATTAAGCTATGTGCATATATGAATATATCAGTAAGGACCCCACTATCTTGTAAAATTATAATGCACCAATAAGAATTAGTAAGAAATTTATCTTTCTGCATTAATGTCTTATGTTTTATATTAGTGTATGTATTATATATTGTCATTTTATAGGACAATCTAGAGTCTACCATAAATAACTTTTCCTTCAGCTATATATTTTCAGTGGTGATTTCCCATTTATCTAAGATTGAAGTTTTATTCTTTTAGGAATAATATTTTTAATCATTGCTCCATGGAATAATAGAAAAATATACTAATTAATCTTGGCTATAATACATTGTTAAAGTTATATTATCACGAAGATATCATTGTACATACATGGGGTGGTGATGTGTTAACTTGAGGTTTGATCAAAGGTGAAATTGAATTTATTGGTTCTGCTTTGAAGGTATATGTAGGCTTTCACTACACTTAAAAAATTAATAGTACGTTGGTTTCATTAGAACATTCACATACTGTATTATCAACTTAGAAGTAGATTCACAAACATTGACAATAGTAAGGTACTTTTATACATAAGCATTTTTATAAGTTTATTAATGGAATAACATTTCAATCACCCAGAATAGTTGTAGTATGAACATCTACTCAATATAATACAAATATTAATATTTCAGATTTTGTCAACAATTTTTCCTACCTATAGGCTCAAATAATCTAAATCATGGGTATCATTTATTTGATAATGTCTTAGCCCTCAAAATTCTTGAACCAAAAGAAGATTGAGCTGGCCATGGTGGCACACACCTGTAATCCCAGTACTTGGGAGGCTGAAAAAGAAGGATCACAGGTTTGAGGCCAGCCTCAGCAATCTAGCAAGTCCTTCAGCAATTCAGTGAGACCCTGTTTCAAATAAAAAATAAAATAGGACTGGGGGTGTAGCTCAAAGGTAGAACAGCCTTGGGTTCAATCCCCAGTAACTAACAGACATACACACACACACACCCACACACACACACACACACACACAACAAACAGAGAAGATTATAATATACCACAGTCAATTCTATAATATACCTTAACAGACACACCATTCTCTGAAAATAAAATATTAACCTAAAAGTTTTATTGGAAATATATATGATTTGTTCATTGGAATACGACTCTAAAAAACTTTAAAACTATTAATTTTTCTTTATCCAAATTGAGACTCACTATAACTTAGAAATCTACATTGTTTACAAAATGATCTCTTTGGTTTTGCTTAGGAGTATAAACATCACTTCAAAAGCTGTAGATTTCCTTTAAATTTGGGCCAGTAAAGCCCAGAGATGCCATATTATCTACTGCATTTCCACTAGGGGGTGATCTCCCATCGAAAGTATTAAAGAGAGGAGGCTGGGAAATACACCTCGGCCCTACCAATGCAAAACGGAAATTCTAGGCAGGTTAGAAAGCTCTCAACTAAAAGGTTTTAAATAACAGAAAATTAAATCAATACCTTTGAAGCTGGATCCAGGATGGAGAACTTCAAAATCTCTACTATACATCTCAAAACACCATCGTGAGTCTTTAAGGTAAATATGTTGTTCAAATATTTTTCTCAATTTCCAAATTTCAGTAGTTATTTTATTCTCTCATTTACATAGAATTATAAGGAGCATTTTGTGAAAGAGAATTTAACCTTTGCTTCTTTCATAAGGAACAAAGTTTCCTAATCTACAGAGAGTAGCTTTCAAAAAAACCTTTTATATTTAATTCTAAAACAATGTGCTGATGAATATTAGAAATATTAAATGGAGCCGGGCGTGGTGGCGCACGCTTGTAATCCCAGTACTTTGGGAGGCGGAGACCGGAGGATCCGGGTTCGCAGCCAGCCTCAGCTCTCTTGCGCGCGCTCTCTCTCTCTCTTTCTCTCTACTTAGTGAGACCCTCCACAACTTCGTGAGACCCGGTTTCAAAATAAAGTATAAAAAATAGGACCGGGATGTAGCGTGGAGGTAGAACGCCCCTGGTTTCAATCCCCGGTACTGCAAAAAAAAAAAAAAAAAGAAAGAGATATTAAATGGAGATTTGAGAAGGGGTAGGAATCTGACATTTTTGAGGATTTATGCAGGGCTGGCTATCATTCTAGGTAGACTGCAGGCCTCCTCCTTCAGTCCCCACAGTCCCCACTGTGCTCTTTTTTTTTTTTTTGTGGTACCGGGGATTGAACACGGGGGCGTTCTACCTCCGCGCTACACCCCTGGCCCTATTTTTTTTTTATACTTTATTTTGAAACCGGGTCTCATGAAGTTGCAGAGGGCCTCACTAAGGAGAGAGAGAGAGAGAGAGAGAGAAGGAGAGCTGAGGCTGGCCGCGAACCTGATCCTCCGGTCTCCGCCTCCCAAAGTACTGGGATTACAAGCATGCGCCACTATGCCCAGCTCCCCACTGTGCTCTTGTTTAAACTACAAATGACTGGACAGTTCTGCAGAAGTGCAGAGAGAAGTGGGCTGGGGGTTGGGAGATTAGGCAATGGAAAGAGTGGAGTAGAGAATAGGAGGTTGAAGTTGGCTTGGAAAGCCTTCAGTTAGAATTTACTAAAGTCAAACGCATGTAAGTATTAGAACTGGAGGTGCCGAACAACCCGTGTCTATTCTGATAATGAGAGCTATTGAAAGATCATGGGTGTCAACAGCAAAACTGGCTGCTTCTGATCCCCCCTCCCTGGGATTTCTCACAAGATACGCTCTACAACTTTTCTTTTTGCAGTGACTTCAGAAATGGGCTTTGGCTTCTAGTGAGCATCGGTTTTATATAGTCACCATTATTTCTCATTGAATTTCCTGATAAAAAAATTTAAGTAAAATTTTGCCTTTATTCACAATTTGGATCCTAAAGAGCTGTGTTTCAAATGCAATAATACCCAAATGGATTTCAAAACACCCATCCCTGCCTGATTTTACTCATCGTCTGCCTTGTCCATCATAACACACAAGAAGGGGGTAGTTATCGAGAGCTGTGGATTCTTAGTCCTTGCAATTCCTAAGAAAGATGTTCTAACATTTCCCGAAGGGGAGCCCATATCAACCACAATCTAATCTGTGGCTTTCACTCTGCCCGGAGGGTTTTATGTAGACAGTACGGGAAGCTCAGATCTCATAAGATCTGCCTTCAGCCTTTGGGAGATAATCTTTATAGTGTGTGAACATCTACATGCATTTTTTTCCTAACTTAGATGAAAAGTACATTCAACTTATTTTCCATTTTATGTAGAGAAATGTGTAGAATACTAAACACAAATACTACTTCTTTACATTTAATTAACTTGGGGATTTATTAACTTTAAAATATGAGACATTATAAGAGAAACTTAAACTTTGTGTACAGTTCATCTTTTATGAATATTTGTAAGATCTTTAAAAATCTCCAGGTTTGAGGACGTGAAAATGTTTGGACAATCTTCTCATTTCATTAGGGGTTGAATTTTTACCATAACTTTTTATTGCTATCATTTCAACTTTCACTGATATCTAATTTCTTACATTTTGACTATAATTCGTACCCAAACCTCCATGTTTTCATCACTGAAAACGAGATACGAAAGAACGTTGCCCAGTGGCAGAGCTGTAGACCTTCAGGGTGAGAAACAGGTGACAGTAAATTCTCATGGTCAAAAGTCCCCTCTCCTGTGTTTGTAACAGAACAGCCAGGATAAAGTATCACCTCTTCATTCACCCAGTGATTTAATATTCCATACACACCATCATGGATTGCCTGAAAGCACACATTTTAAAACCCTGAATATATATAGGTAATTTTTTCTAGGGCCTCAGACATGTCGAGATCAACCTGTTATTAAATAGATTAGACAATCAGCCCAAGTGTGTAAAAAGCTTTGTATACGAAAGTAGAGTTTTGCTTTATTCAATACAATCTCTATGTTTTCTAACAAAGGATCCCAAGTATGGCCCTAGTCTCCTAGAAGCATATTGTTTACTCATTGGTGAAAGCAATAATTTCTGATCCTAGTTGAACAGTAGAATTCCCTGGAAAGTATTTGAAGTAATTCTAATAGCTAGACTTCAGCCTAGATCTAACAAATCAAAGAAGTTAATAATTTTAGCTGGGCACAGTGGCATGTGCCTGTAATCCAGTACTTAGGAGGCTAATACAGGAGGACCCCACGTTCAAGGCCAGCCTTAGCAACTTGGTGAGACCCTATTTCAAAATAAAAATATAAAGGGGCTGGGAGTATAGCTCAGAGGTAGAATGCTCCTGTGTTCAATCAGAAAGGAAGGAAAGAAGGGAGGGAGGAAGGAAGGAAAGAAGGGAGGGAGGGAGGGAGGGAGGGAGGGAGGAAGGAAGGAAGGAAGGAAGGAAGGAAGGAAGGAAGGAAATAAGTTAGTAATTTTCAAAAGCTTCCTAGGTTATTTTAATAGTCTGCCATGAGCCTATTGGGACCAATAGGCTCAAGTGACTTTTTTTAACTACCTGGAAATCAATTGCTGACAGGTGTAATGGGACGACGGGTGGATGAAATATAGTAGGCAGTGGATTTCACACGTTTCATTTTAACAAACACATACATAGCACTTTCTTGATGTCAGGAAGAGTTTCGAGTGATCAACTCATTTAACACTGTAGCAGTGTTCTGAGGTTTGCACTAACTCATCCTCATTTACAGAGGACAAAATTGAGTCAAAAATCGCCTCAAGCTTATTCACCTGATGAGGGGCTGGGCCTAGCTTCAGAATATGTCCCAACCCATTGCTTCTCAACGTGGGGTCCCTGAATCAGCTGCATCTGATTGTATGGAAAACGAGCCCCCACAATTTACAAAAGGAAAAGGCTTGGAACGCCAGAACTGAAGATACCAAACAACTTGTGATTACCGTAATAGAGAACCATGAAAGGATCCTGGCTACCAACAGCAAACCTGGCAGCTTCTGAATATTTTCCTGGGTTTTGTCTAAAGGAAATGCTCAAGAAGAATGCTTAATGTAGTGACTTCAGAAATGAGTTTTGCCTTCTAGTGGGTTTTAAAAAGTTCTCAGCTGGGAAATTGCTAGAAATGCAAATTCTTAGACCCACTAGACTCCCGGAGTTTCTTGTTCAGTAAATATAGCCTGGGGCCTGGGAGTTAGCATTTCTGTTTCAGGGCAGGCACACCTGAAAGCCACCACACTAAACTATGCAGCTCTCGAATTGCCCCACGGGTCTTATTCTATTTCCCAGCTGTGCCTCACCATTCACCTTTTTAATTATAAGGACAATGTAAGTGTAAAAGTCCAAGTCTTAGCAGACATAAAATATCTGTATTACTCAGTCACCATGGTTTACTCAGAGAGGTATCGGCAAGCATTGTTAGGAGTCCATAAATCCCTGTGGAATTGTACAAGTTGCCACCGAGTTCTCAATTAGAGATTGAGAGAGTGAAATTAAACAAATAAACAGAAAGGCCGTGAAGGAGAAATGGGATTGTTAGAGATACTCTCTTTTTCAATATTTGTTTGTTTGCGCAAAACTCATTTTCTCATTTAGATCTTTTGTTCCAGTCCATCCTTACTGCATTTTGCTTTGGCTAAATAACTCAGTAGTTAGCAATATGATGCAAAAAGTATACTATTATGAAATCATTTGTAGCTGATATTTAGAGGCAATTAGAAGTCACGTTTTAAGTTAATACTACTAATCTTTTGTGTAGCTGTGTTAGGATGAGATATCTATTATATTTGAAATTCTGTAATCATGAGTCATGTTGTACAAGTAATAAGTCTGTGTCTCTCATATATATATGTATATAAATAGATAGATACATACATACATATATACACATACACATACACACATACATGTATATATTAGAGAGAGTTTGGGTAATATGGGACAGATTATCAGCTAACATACATAGCAGAGAAGATAACAAATGATGAATTCATATATTATTTTTCTGGTAACATTTCAGCTCCAAAACTTAAGTGTTTGTGTAACTCAGACATAATGCCCCAATGTATTTTTATCAGAATTTAGATCTTTAGTATGCCATTGTCAAATACAAGTATGAGTTTTGATCTCTTTAGGAATGTAAAGAGATTTTGTACTAAAAGAAATGTAACTTTCTTTTAGTACAATTCTGTGTACTTTGAGATCTCTCAGTCAGTAAATGTCACAATATGCAAAATTCAGATGCAAAATAGAGCTATTAAAAACATTTTTGATCCATCCAACAAAGTTGTGTTTTCTATTATAAATAGTAATCTAAAATTAAAAAATACCAACCTAGCAATTAGGAGACAAGAATAGAGTTTGTTTGTTTGGTACTGGAGATTGAACCCTGGGGCATTCTAACTCTGAGCTACACCCCCAGCCTTATTTTTTTATTTTGAAACAGGGTCTCACTTTTATTTTGAAACTGAGGGCCTGGCTAAGTTGCTGAGGCTGGCCTAGAACTTGCCATCCTCCTGTCTCAGCCTCCCAAGTACTGGGACTACAGGTGTGCGCCTGCTATGAATAGAGTTTTAGAGATGACTAGGCACAGTGTAGGCATGTGGTGTCTGATGAGCCCTGCTCCTGTTGCATGATCCCGTCTGTACAAGCTGCAGTCTCTACATCTGCAGTCATCAGTCCACCGCCCTCCAGGAGGGGCAGGACAGACAGATCCACAGGAGAGACTACACCGCCTAGAATCATTTCATCAGCCATATCAATCAAGAAATGGAATCATTTTTGTAGTGCTTTTTTAAACAGATAAATAAAAATCAACTATTTTCTATAAAAATATATGTACCATGCAGAAAGTACTGCTACGAAGGAGAAAAATGCCAAACATTCTATTAGTGGAACCAACAAGTCTTCGAAACATGATTCCTGAGTTTATGCTCTCATTTTGTCATTGCCACCCTGAGAATGCATTATGTTTGGGGACCTGGGAAAACGACACTACCCCTCTGTTCTATACTGAACCATTTTATGAGACTCGATTTTGTGCATATTCTTTTTCTTCATCATTGCCATAAATGACTGTGTGAAACAAACTGGGCAAACTAATCCCAATACTTGGAGGACTGAGACAGGAGGATCTCATGTTGAAGGCCAGTCTCAGCAACTTAGTGAGATTCTCATTAGCTTAGCAAGTTCCTATTTCAAAATTAAAAAAAAAAAAAAAAAACAGAAAAGGACTGGGGATGTAGCTGTGAGGTAGAATGCCTCTGGTTTCAATCCCCAGTACCCCTGTCCCAGAAATGTAGGTTTAAAACCTCAAATAATATATTAAAATTTGTCTTTATGTTTATATTTTAATTGTTCTTGATATTAGCTTATATGGAAAAGCAAAAGAGCTAGGAAACCTGTAGAGTTTTTCAACTAGGGAATTATGAATTAAGTTGTTCATGTGATGATGGTTGTAACAGAAGAAAAGGCATGGGAAATGTGCGTGAATCATGGATGGAAGGCCTGCTGGACATTGCTGCTCTCTTGTTTTTTTTTTTTTTTTTTGGTACTGGGGGCCTCACACATGCTAGGCAAGTGCTCTACCTCTGAGCTACATTCCCAGCACTCTTCTAACTCCTCAAGAGTCCAGATCTTCTAAGTGAAATTAGAAATGTGGGAAAGCATAATACATTCAAAATCTCTGCTTATGAAGAATAATAATAGTACCCTCTTCATAGAAGTGTTTTGGAAATTAATGAGTAAAATGCCGAGAACAGTGTGGAGTACCTAGTGCCATGGAACAATCTGATAAATGCAGTTATGAATTAACCAGAAACGGGTTCACTTAAAGCCTCTTCATGTGACTCTCCTGGGGCAAGCTTTATCCTCTGAATTGTCCTTGCCATTTCAAAATATCTTCAAGTACTCTTCGGACTGTGTTGCTGTCTAGCTGTCCCTTCAGGATATCATCTAGCTGTCCCAGCTGGGTGGCAGGATGTCTGCTCCCTTTCCGGGTACTGTTCACGCTCCTGCCATTACCTTGCAGGAACCTCTGTCCTTAGGTGACTCCTGGAGACGCCACTCTACTGCTGAGCAGTCCTGCCCAAATTAGTTTACATCTATTAACCATTGTTGGGATCCATAGCTCTCCCTTTGGAATGTGCATCTGAGACATGTTAAATCCCAAGTAACAAAAACATTAGAGAGTATGATTACAACTATGCCAAAAGATGTAGAAAAAATATAAATAAGCATTACAAGGAGGTTTCTTGGATTTTTAGTGATTTTATTTCTTTTCTTAACTTGGTGCCAGTCTTCCACAATTTGAAAGATTACAATATGAACGATCTCAGAGAAGATCCTTCTCCCTCAAATTGCATCCCTCCCCCACTTCAAAAAAGTTTGAGGAGTTTTTTCTCCTTTTTTTTTTGGTCTTTACTTCTTTGAATGCAGAGAATGTAATAATACGTTCAAATAAGTTTACTGTTTAATGGTAACGTCTATATATTTCTAACTAGAATATTAGACCTGAAAAAAAGTCACTATCAAGCAGTGTATGAATTTCACATTTTCACAGTTTCTGTGAAGTGTGCCTCTATGTTGTCAACATTTTCAAGCACTTACACTTATGTCTCCAGATTAGCACAGTTAGAACACCAAGTTCTTCCCTACTTAAGACCCTTCATGAAGATGAATGCTCCGATCCTTCTATTGGAGCTAGAATTTGACACTTTACTCTCCTTTCTTCCCTGGTATTTATTAAATTAATGATTCAGCCATTCTCTGTCCCTGTAGCATCTTTTACTTCCACAAGGTCTTCAGTCCAGATCTGTCAACACTTAACCAACGATCCCCTACTCACCTGGGTTATCGAAGCGTTGACTCCTTGCCTGTGCCCAGCAGAGTGAATGCCAAGCTGCCAAGAGCAAGTGCATGTAAGCACTCATGCCGAATCACATTTGGTCCGGGCTCAGTTGGGTTGCACGATGGCACTTATGTCAGAGCTGCTCTTCAGAATGGCAGTGTAATGGATTTTTCTTCCCGCTAGCAGCCTAGGCAACCCAGCATGGCCCATCTTCCCTGAAGCATTTGTTGGAGCCTCATGTTAACTTCTTCTTCCAATAGCTCAAAGGCTCCTCTCCTGTTCTTTCAGAGGTCTCTCCCTATTGATCACACAATAGGCTCTCATTCCTGTCTAGGGGAGGCTGTTTAATTTCTTTTTTTTTTCTTCTGGTATTGGAGATTTAACCCTCAGAGGTATATTCTACGTCTGATCTACACCCCAGCCCTTTTTATTTTTTTAGTTTGAAATAAGGTGTCGCTGAGTTGCTCAGGCTGGCCTTGAACCTGTGATGCTCTTGTCTCAGCCTCCCAAGTACTGGGATTACAGACACATGTGCCACTGCGTCTAGTTTAGGAGAGCTGTTAATCCTCAGTTCATTATCCATCCTGAAGTGCCCCAGCTCCAGCACATCAGTGCTCCTTTCTCCTCTGGAATCCCTCTAGTGACTCCCATATTTGCCTCCTAGAATTATTTCTGGAAATCCTTTCTGGGAAATTTCAAGATACTTGACCCAAATGACAAGAACAACATTTCCAACAGTAAAAAGAGGAGGGTTATCCTCCCACAGCCCTAAGCAATCCTACTAATTATCTTAGAGGAGTCACACAAATGTGGCAAGGATGGTGTGCTAATTGTAATGTTCATGCTCTGATAAGAATCAGGCTATAAATATTGTCTTCTAAATCAGGGTAAGCACTCCATATTTTTTTAAGTTTATTTTTGTTCTTAGAATATATTTCTTTCTTTTTCTTTTTTTTTTTTTTGCGGTACCGGGAATTGAACCCAGGGGCATTCTACCTCCGCGCTACACCCCCGGCCCTATTTTTTATACTTTATTTTGAAACTGGGTCTCACGAAGTTGCGGAGGGCCTCACTAAGTAGCTGAGGCTGGCCGCAAACCCGGATCCTCCGGTCTCCGCCTCCCAAGTACTGGGATTACAAGCGTGCGCCACCACGCCCGGCTTTCTTTAATATAATTTTATTGGTGCATTATAGTCTCACATCATAATGTAAATCATGTAGATTGTGACATACATGCACACAGCACTTGGTGGACTTTTCGCAGACTCCCTCCCCATTTCCCCCTCCCCAAACAGGGTACTGAGATTGACATTGGTATTCTCACGTATGTACATAAAGCCAATGGTAGTAATTCCCTCATCGATCCTCACTTTTCCCCCACCCATTCCCCTAGACCACCTCCCTGGCTCCACTGAAATTTCTCCTCCATTATCTGGATTCCCTCTGATATCCCAATTACTCCCTAACTTCCATATATTAGAGAAGACATATGACCCTTCACTCTGTGTGACTGGCAAATCTCACTTAACATAATGTTCTCCAGGTCCTTCCATTTTCCTGCAAATGACCTAATCTTGTTCTTCTTTATTGCTAAGTATAATTCGTTGTGTGGATATCCCCTAATTTTGTTATCCATTCATCTGTTGATGGACACCTAGGTTGGTTCTGTAATTTGGAAGCACTCCATATTTAAAAGCATATGCTATTAAATATTCGTCCCTTTCTGTGTCCAATATTTAACTCTTGCATTTCCCCCCTGTGGATTCTCCAAGAGTTCATGTGAATCAGATAGGAAGTCTCGTGGGCAGGATTAGTGCTGTGGTTCTAGCAGTGTGAGCAGGAAGTTGAGCGGGCCCATGCTTTTCTTTCTTCCCGATGTAACAGTCGCTGTAGTTGGCTGTGATGAATTATTCCACCTGTGTGGGCCATTGGCTGTGCCAAGTGGAGCGATGCTTCTGATTCCATTAGCTCATCACACCTCCTGAAATGGAGAGTTTGCTGCTTGTGGATGGCTTGCAGTCACACAGAGCGCATCTGTGTGCGGCTGGTAGGAGTGCGGGCCCGAGGCAGCAGCAGAAGTGAAGGTCAGATGGTTATTCTCGGTAGACAACCGACTACATGCCTTGAATTACTACAGAGATTAATAGCAGTGATCAGCAAGGACCTCAGGCTCTCCAAGCCAAGCTTATTCAGAATTTGTTTCCCTGAAAGCTCAGACAGCAGTATTCAAAGAGATCTGACTAACTTGCCTCAAAGGAAAATCTCCTTTCAGCTTTAAAGTAAATCATTTGAGTTTTAAGGAATTTATTGCAATAAAAACAGAATTGTTAACGAAGTATTGTTTAATTCTTGGAGCTCATATAGAACATTTGGCATCACTCAAAAGGAGCTGGGATGCCTTTTTGTGGAATTGAGGGAGGAGTGGAAGCATTCCAGCTCTTGCAATGTGTCCTTCCAGGACCTAACAATTTCTTGTCACTCAAGGAGCTGAGTCGGAACACAGGAAGGAGCTCTTGGAACCCTATCACCGAGGTGCGGTGAGGAAGCACTGGCATGCTTGTATTTGTACCTGCAGAGTCTAGGAACCCTGGGATGATGGTAGAGCACAAGGAACCGGTAGGAGTGGAGAAGTGACCGTGTTGATGTGCTCAGGATGCAGAGGAAGTGGATGTGTCACATGTTAGTAATCTCTACACTGAGGAACTGTGGGATCATAGCATGTTGGTGATGGAATAAATGCTGGAAATAAATTCTGCCAGACCCTTCGGTTTATGGTCAATGAAGCCCAAAGAGTCCTTCTGAGGTCTCATGGCCAGATAGTGGCAGAGCTAGGCAATGCATGGTTTTCCAATTCCCAGTGCAATGTCTTCCTCTCTGAGGCCTTTGCAGCTTCCATGAAAAACATTGTGTCAATAATTGATTTCTCAACTGGGCACAGTGGCTCATGACTATGTAGTCCCAGTGCTTGGGAGGCCAAGACAGGAGAATCGCAAGTTTGAGGCCAGTTTCAGCAATTTAGTGAGAATCTGTTTCAAAATAAAAAATAAAAAAGAAGGGCTGGGAGTGTAGCTCAGAGGTAGAATGCCCCTGGGTTGAATCCCTAGTATCTCCCCCCAACACTGGTTTCTCTCGTTTTTTGTTTCTTTCATAGGCAAGCTATCTTAGCATATGGTAAAGTCTTAATTTTTGTTTCATATTTTCTGTGCGACTATAAAAGTTTGTGAAGATGTTTTTAAAGCTTCACTACCAAAAGCTCTTAAAGATGATAAATCTCCAGCAAACTGCTTAGTACCAAACATACCAGGCATCAGATAATTTTTCTTGGTGCTCAGAATACCAACGCTGCATTTCCATGAAATCCTCAGCATTGCTGTTGAATATTTTAGCTTTGTTACAATTTGTATAAATTAAAGCATTTGTAATGTTTTAAGTACCAGATAGACTTACCAAAACAATTTGTCAAGTTGTTTTATCAATGATCATGATTATTCTCTGTAGACAACTGAATACATGCCTTGGGTTATTACATACATACATTAATAACAGTGACCATCATAGACCTTAGGCTGTTAATCTATGTGTGCAGAGGATAAAATAGAGTATGTGCTAACAGAGCATGGTACTTTTCAGTAGTATTTTTGAAAATTACCGTCAATTTACTTTCTCCACATGAAACCTTATAAAGAAGAATTATGCCTTTTCTTTTAATGGAGGTAAAAGTTCCTTCTCTAAATTACCCTGGGAAAATCACTTTGCTAAAGTGATTCTATAGCTAAGATTCTATGAAATAGGAGTCGTGTGATGCTTTTGTATTCCAGGTGTGGCATTAGGCAAGTCTACAGCCTGGCAAATTTCCCTTCTTTCATGTACAGATAGGAGGAAGGAGAATCACGTGACTAGAATCCCAGTGTTGGCTTTATAACATCAAGTTGTTTCACATCCTTATGACGGGGAGGGAGCATACCGTTTTCTTTCAAAGTGGGACCATCTTATAATTGCTGTTACTTTCAGGGCAACGGGTGAAAACAAAGACCATCCTGGAAACACCAGGAAATGTGGTCAGTCTGTTTTGGATCCCTAGACAAGGTCATCAGACCCTCTCATCGTACAGGTAGAGAAATTGAGGCTTAGAAAAGGTAAATAATTTGTCCAAGGCTGTATTTACAACGTGTGCATCCGGGACTCCAGCTCAGGACTGTCTTGCTGCATGTAGACTCTTTCCTCCACTCTTTCTTTCATGCGGTCCCTAAGTTCCAGTCTGTTTATACAACTATGCCATTTTGTGGCTTTGATTGCAGGTGTTAAGGGTGTGAAAACTTGAAAATGGAGCCGCGCTAAACACCCTAATGATTTTTTCCTGTGGTTGATTCATTATGTGGGTGTTAATGTGTGAAATGTCCTTGAGGAACTTCAGACCGTAGGGAGGAGCTCCCCATGCCCACACATGTGCTCTCTTTCTCCTGGAGCAGCACTGACTCTTGATTCTTCATCCCCCTTCCAGGCTTCTGCTGGACACGGCCACGCTTCCTACTGCCGCCTGTCTATTGACACGGCCGCCCTTCCTACTGCCACCTGTCCATTGACACGGCCGCCCTTCCTACTGCCACCTGTCTATTGACACGGCCGCCCTTCCTACTGCCACCTGTCTATTGACACGGCCGCCCTTCCTACTGCCACCTGTCTATTGACACGGCCGCCCTTCCTACTGCCACCTGTCTATTGACACGGCCGCCCTTCCTACTGCCGCCTGTCTATTGACACGGCCGCCCTTCCTACTGCCGCCTGTCTATTGACACGGCCGCCCTTCCTACTGCCGCCTGTCTATTGACACGGCCGCCCTTCCTACTGCCGCCTGTCTATTGACACGGCCGCCCTTCCTACTGCCACCTGTCCATTGACATGGCCAGCCTTCCAGCCTTGCTCCTCGATGCCCTTCGCCTCCTCCAAGGCATCATGACCCTTTGCCTAGATAATCTTAGGGACTTCCTCAAATAGTCCTCCCATGTTTTTTTTTTTTTCTTTTCTTATATTGCTACCAGTTATATTCCTGAAAAATAAATGAGATCATAGCATAACTTGGACAACTGTTCCTGTGGAGTTTCCTGACATTTAGGATAATACTTAGGCTTCCCAGGGGGAAAAAAAAAAACTAAAGGAAAGAATGAAGGACAGAGAGAACCCGTGCGAGAAAATATATGACTGTCTCATGGACACACTGAACAAAGCTGTTGGTTGCACATGGCAACCGTATTTCAGACTCTCCCCCACATGCTGCTTTCCATATTGCTTAAGTCCAGGCATGTAGATGGGACTTCCTGGAAGAAGAGGCTCCTTTTTCTAATTTGCACAAAAACTCCTCCACTTGCCAAGCCATGTGCCCACAGGGTTTCATCCATCTGGGAATTAGCATCTTGCAAAAATGTGTCCTGTTGTTCTGTTTGGGTTGGGTCACAATCCCGGCTATTTCCTCTAATAGACTTTATGAATCTCCAGCATGAGGCTCTGCTTCCCCAACCTTTCTGTGCAGGAGTCAGCTGGGGTAGGGGGATCCAGTGCAGTGGTTTGGTGTGCTGATGCTGCCGATCTACCCTTTGAATATCTGGGTCCTAATGTCTAGTAGCATTCTCAGCATAGAGCAGTGACTGCATAAATAAATGTTTTCTAGATGGGTAAATGGACGCAAGGGAGAGAAGGATGAAGCCATATTTCATACACTGGGAAATAGAGACCCACTTTTCTAATGTATTTAGAGAAAAGTTGCCAAGTAAAGGTAAAATGATGGAAGAGAGTTGTGAAAATGTTTTCCATAGGTAAACAGCTTCAACAGTTTAGAGCCAGACTGTAAATCTGTTAGAATTCTCTGCACTTCCTCCTTGAGCTTTCTGTAGCTCTAACACAAAAACTTGGCTTCCATCATAGCACAGACACATAGGTACTAGGGGCGCATCACAGGATGAATAAATGCTGTATGATATTTGTGTGCTCTGAGGTTTATGTTGTTTTGTTGATAAGTTTAAGGCGGTCATCTTGTTGTATAGGCCTAAAACCATTCATTTCAATGCTTGTTTTCTCCTGAGAAATAACAGAAAGTGCACGACTCTGGCATTGGTGATGGACAAATACTACTAAGGCAACACATTCTTGCTTTGCTGGGCCATGTATGTCTCCAAATTGCTAATCTTGATTTAGAAATGGAGAAAGCAAAGCTACTGAGAAGGACGAGGTTGGGCAGAAAAGAACATGCAGTGGGCTCAGAGCAAGAGGCTGGCCCTGCCTCAGCTTCATGGCCGAGTGAGGCTGAGCAAGTCTCTTGGGGCCTCGGTGCCTTTAGCTGCACAACCATCAGTCCAGCGCTGTGTTTGTGAAGGGCTTCTTTTGTGTAAAGGCCCTGTACCCAAGGAATTAGAAGTGAGTGCATTGAGTTACGTGAGCCCAAGCTCCTTTTTGCTGTCTAAAAGTCAGTAGTGTCGGAGACTTGCCAAAACACACATGAGCACGTAAATGACCAAGCAAACAAGTAGGTCAGTGGGTGAATGAACGTGAACACGCATACATGCAGAAAATCAGCCCTCGAGGGCAGAAGATTTAGGCATTCTTTAATTTGTTGCTGTATCTGTTGTTCTCCCTCTCTCTGTGATTATTATATGACATTTCTTCTTGGAATTCAATGAGATCTTTTTTCACATTTTAAGACAATATTTGGGGAAAATAAAAGATTAATCTAGGCAAAACTGTTACTTTGCGTGGCTCTTCACTTCTTAATGACAAGTGTCATTCCATGCTTAAGCTTTCTCTTAATGTCTTGCTGGGGAAAAAGATAAGTTTAAGAATAAACTTATTTTTTTCTCTCCAGCATTGTTTTCTCTCCAGCAGCCTATGGCAAAGAGTACAAAGGCTGTACTTGGCATGTCTTGAAGACAGCCCTTGTGCCAGTTTTTCATAGAGGCCATCAGACCATCCCATGGCGGCAGGCAGTGTTTACCATCATGATAAGGGTAGCGAAAACTGAAGAGTGGCCTTTTCTTTTTATTTTTTTTCTGAGAAAACTGATAAATATTTTGATCTGCCTCAGTATTTAACAATAAAACAAAAGTATTATTGCCATCAAGGAACAAGTTTATTAATGTATAGAGTGTATTCCTTCATGTCATTTATAAATGCTCTTTCATATCAACATGTATTAGAAACGGTGTCCAGTGTGAGAAAACTCATCACTAGAGTGGTACAGAGACATGATGTTGATTGACCACAGGTGATATTTCTGTGATATTAGGTGCTGTCTGACCTTCAGATTTCATTGTTGAAACATTCATTTTGGAATTCCTCCAACTGGCTTTACTCGAATTGGTAGCTATGTGGTTCATTCATATAAAGTGCAGGGGGGTCATTAAAAAGCTTAACAACAATTAGAGCCATTAACTAACAACATTTCCATCAGATATTTATAAGAGATTAATTTTATACAGTTATCATTATGTTAAAATAAAATTATAGTAACTTGAAGACATTTCTATTGAGCCCTAATAGGGATACTATTTCAGAAAAACAACAGGTTTTAAACTCACTGTTTTCAATCTCATAAATATGATGACTTTTCAAATAAAGCTGTTGGAGTGCATGGGCTTCCGCTCTTGTTCTCTTCCACACACATGTGTGCACACACAGACACTATCACTGCCCTAAAATAGTTGTGCAACAAAGTGATAGCTAATATAATGATCAACAGTTCTAAGAGAAATGGAGGAAAAAGAGAATGGATTATATGATATGAGATTCAGGCAAGCTACAGGATGAAATTGGAGACAGAATTTTCTAGATAGTTCTTCAGTGATGGCATCAAAAATGTGTACCCTGGTGGCAAGACAGTGTCCTCAGGCTGGAATAGCTCCATGCTCTCTAAGCCAACCTCGTCCTGTGAGCTGTACTTTGCAGTTCCTGTTTTCCTTCTGTCTTCCCTGCACCATGAGCTTCATGGCCCTGCTGTACTGGTAGTGAAACAACAGAAATAACCTTCGTAATCATGTCTATAAAATAGGGGGAATCATTTTTCACCTTGCAAATTTATCAATGCTTGAACTTTTATTCTTAAAAAAATGCAGCTCTTTAAATCTGGCTGTTTCTTTCCTTATTCTTAAGGCGTTTCTCATATTTTGCTCTCAGGGCTGGTTAAAATTCTAGCAAAGAAAATGCTTGTTAGAAAAATAAATGTGTTCAATATCTGTCATCCATGCTACAGTTTTCTTTTTCACTTTATCCCTAGAGAACAAGAGAGTAAGGCTTAGAATACTGAGCTATGAATAGTACAGTTTCAACATAGAGGCTGTGATGAACTCCAAGATATTATCTAATGTAAGATAAAACTAATGGGGTCAAAACTGAACCCCTCGATACTCATTCTGACCCCAAAGCTGAACACGACTGTGAGAGTCACTTGAAGACAGATTTGTTTGCCTTTAAATCTATTTAATAATTGGGGGCAAAACTTAAAGCAAAAGAGGTAAGTGACCTAGAGAGCTGCTTTTGTAAACGTGTACTACTGTCTGAGATTTTCTTTGATAGCGGGTTGGGGCTGCAGCTCAGTGGTAGAGTGCTTGCCTAGCATGCATGAGGCCCTGGGTTCCATCCCCAGCACCACAAAGAGAGAAGGTTTCTTTGAATAGTAAGCCTCAATTTCATATTTTATGAATCCATCTTTAAGACAGTGCAAACCAGTCCCAGGAATTTTATTCCTCCCATTTATAGCTAATAAGATGGGCAAATTTAATTAAAGCTTTGAAGCTGAGCATCCCCCTCTGCCCCGCTCTCACATCCTTTTTTGACAAATCTGCATTGATCGCTATAACAACATCTTGGATTTAGCTTTTGTAATGCCTTTTTAAAAACCTGTTTTCTAATTGTCCTTTGGTGAATGCTAGTCTGATGAGTAATCATATTTTAAGGTTGTGTGAGATTTCATGTCTGAGTCTAGTATAGTTTTCATATCAATGCATAGTCCTTAACACATTATGGGAACTTGATAAATATGTGTGCATCGATTTCCTGCTGAGTGACGTCTTCTGGGCTCATTTATCTTACCTGAGGAAGAAAGACAGTGATTGTTGGTTAAACAGGCTGAGAAAAAATGTGTTGGATTTTAGGCTGTAACATTAGATAATCTTGCTACTCTACTCTTTAATCTTTATGCAACATGCTGGACTTGTGTTTATTAGTCAAGGTACTAATTCTGAATCAATAAAAATGTTATTATTCTCATGGAATTAGGCAGAACTTCCTGGTGAGAATAGCATCTTCTGTCTTTTTAATTTTATTCTGTGATAATAAGATAATCTTATAGTTTTGTTATGGGGATAAAGCAAGAACAAGAAGGAGAGAGAGAGACAGAGAGAGGAGAGAGAGGGATAAAAAGAGAGCAAGAGAGAGATACTATAAAATAACTATAAACTGAAGAGGACATTTTGAGCTTATGATTTCATGATTTTATATTTTACTCTGGTTGGATAGAACTTGAATGGCCAAATCCTTCTCATTTCACCATTTGGCTTTTTGGTCATACAATTTTGTGATAGCATGACCATATACAACCTATGCCACACACCAGGACACTTTGAGATTAAAATGGGCACTTTTATAATGACCCAGGAATGAAAATTTTACACTCAGATGGTTTGTTCATGATTGTATGGTCATCTTGTCATTGATTTTTGTTTCCTTTAAGCTCTTACCCTACTAAGGAGCCACGCCTGTCTGACTTGCAGCAGATGCTTGCTGTGGGTCTGTTGCTCGTGGTTGTGTGGCCGTGCTAATGCCCTGTGGCTTTTCAGCAGCTGGAACATCTTTCAAAGAGACATGAAAGATATTGGCATATTCTCACATGTACACTTGTTTATGATAGTAATTCCACTGATTCACTTCTTTCTTGCCCTTCCCCTTCCCTTGTACCACTTCCCTTGCCCCACTGAGGGTTCTCCATTATCAACTAGAGTCCCTTGTGTGTCCCCACTACTCCCTAGGTTGCACATATTAATGAAAACATATGTCGGAAGGCGGGGGGACACTAAGAGCTGTGTGCATGTATGTTAACATCAAATAAATATTCATTGTGATGTGAGACTACAATGCACCAATAAAAGCATATTTTAAAAAAAGGAAGATATTGGCATCTCCCAAAAAAGGTGGTTAGTCTATTTTTCTTTAACAGGTATGCAGACACTATTAATCTAATCGGAACAAGCAGCAGCTTTCTTTTCCAAATATGTATTATCAGTATACTGTAATAGACAATTTTATAGACAATTTTTTTGCAATAACAAATCAGTCCCAGGAATCTTATTCCTCCCACTTTTTTTTTTTTTTTTGGTGGT
>PVJS01009894.1:0-49277 GCA_004027185.1 Glis glis
GAGGCCCCCCACAACTTCGTGAGACCCGGTTTCAAAATAAAGTATAAAAAATAGGGCCGGGGGCGTAGCACGGAGGTAGAACGCCCCTGCGTTCAATCCCCGGTACCGCAAAAAAAAAAAAAAAAAATTTAGAATCTCTACACAATGGGCCCATATCAACAAATTCAACCTGATCTAATCGTATATTATTCCCACCATTATCTCACACCCTTAAAATCCATTCCCATACATATTCCCCAGTCCTCTGTTTGAATGAGTTAGATAACTCAATAAGTTCCTTTTGGGTATAGCGTTCTTCCTCATAGGTCACAACCTGCACCTCACCTCTAGGGGCTCGCTTAGACTTGCTCCTAGTTACAGGCCTAGAGGTGAAAATGGGTGAAGTAGGTAGGTCCTGAAGGATATCAGCATTACCTTGCTCTCTCACCCTAAGCAATGCTGGAGCATTTCCCCCAGGAGAAGGTGGAGAAGCCAATTCTGTAGAGGGTGGGGAATCATCATTTTCTGGCAGGACAAACCCCTCAGAATGCTCAATGTTCCCAGCCTCTTCAGAGTCCTCCCAGATATCCCCGTTCCATTTTTCAGGATCCCATGGTTGTCCTATCAGAACCCTCACCTTAACTGCAGACACCTGTCTAGGCCGAGAATGAACCTTACATTGCAAATCAGCTAATCTCAGGATGAGGGCCTGTGTTTGATCCTCAGCAATCTCTGTTCTTCTACTACAGGAGATAAGACTCTCCCTCAATGCACACCAGCTAGCGGTTAGGTCTGATATACGATCCTGAAGCTTATCATTTTCCCACACTAATTTTTCAAGTGATGCCAGGAGTAACCAGCCAACATCAGTATATTCCTTAAATTTATAAAATGATAAAAAATATGAAAGATAGAATCACTTAACTCTTTGCTCTTCACAAGAGGAGAGTTAGGGTAATCAAAAGGGTACACCTTTTGTATAATTTTAAATAGTTCACACCACAGAGACTCACTACTTCCCTTACTAATTGAAGGACAGCCTTCACTCACTTTAGGCTTAATCAGATTGAAGAGCCAGCTCCAGAAACCAAAAGACCAACCAAAAAAACACATTCTTGTGAATTCTGTTACTCTGTACCCCGCTCCAGTACCAATTTCTGTATCGGTCATGGTTCACCAGATCAACAGAATTCAAAGAATGAAGAAAGGAAAAGGGGAGAAAAAAAGGATTTATTAGATTAGCTCACAATGTAGTCCTGAATTTCAACTGCACGTGAAGAGTGAGAGGAATCAGCAGCTGGTCAAGTGGTCTAAGAGCCGGAGCCCCAGGATTGAAGCAACCACCAATTCAGTCCAGTCCAAGATGTGAAGATAAGGAAGCTCTTCGGAGAAACGATGGTGAGGTTTCAGTTCGAAGGCTGAAGGCCGGGAATCCCAAATGAGAGCAGAAGATCAAGAAGTTCTCCAGGGAAACGGCGAAGTTGGAGACTGTCGATCTCAAACGAGGGCAGAAGCGTTCTCCTCAGGAAGAGTCGCAGCTCAGCTCTACGCAGCTTTCTCCTTCTTTTTATCTAAATCCTGCACCTATCAGAACTCTGCTACCCACATTTAGGGCAGGACTTCCGGTTCAATCCTCTGTTACACAACCAAAGTCACATTATATGGGGTGAGTCAAGTTGACAAACCAGACCAACTATCACAGTGTCCCAGAGATTTTGATATGTTGTGTCTCTGTTTTCGTTTGTTTCTAGGAATTTCTTAATTTCTCCCCTTATTTCTTCTCTGACCCATTCCTCATTCAGCAGTGTGGTGTTCAGTCTCTACGTGTTTATGAGTTTTCTCTGGGTCTTTTTATAGTTGATTTCTAGTTTAATTCCATTATAGTCTGAAAAGACGCAGGGGATTATGTCACATTTTTTGAACTTGCTAGTATTCACTTTGTGGCCTAGGATATGGTCTGTTTTAGAGAAGGTTCCATGAGTAGCTAAAAAAAATGTGAATTCAGCTGTAGTTGGGTGGAATATTATGTATGTGTCTACTAAGTCCATTTGGTTTATGGTGTTCCTTAGGTCTGAGGCATCTTTACTGACTTGTCTTGAGGATCGATCTAGTGGTGGAGAGGGGTGTTGAAGTCTCCTAATATTATTGTATTGGGATCTATATGTGATTTAATGTCACTAAGAGTTTCTTTTATGAAAGTGGTTGCACCTATGTTTGGGGCTTAAATGTTGAGTATTGTTATATCCTCTTTCTGCATTCTTCCTTTTTCCAGTAAGAAATGATCTTCTTTGTCTCTTCTAATAAGTTTAGGTTTGAAGTCTAATTTCTCTGATATCATAATTGCTACTCCTGCTTGTTTTCATGTTCCGTTAGTGTGGACTACCTTGCTCCATCCCTTCACCTTTAGTTTTGTGTATCTTTACTTGTCAGGTGTGTTTCTTGCAGGTAGCATATAGATGGATTGTGATTTTTAATCCATTTTGCCACCTTATGTCTTTTGATTGGGGAGTTGAGGCCATTTTTATTCAGCATGATTATTGAGAGATGGGTTTTAATTCCTAACATTATGAGTTTTAATTTCTGTTTGAGGTAGTGTTTGTTTTTGCCTAGTTGTTTGTTTGATGGAAGTCACTGTTTCTCTGGTTCTGGTATTTCCTTATTATTTCTTCCTTGTCAATAATCTCTTTGAGTATTTTCTCTAGTGCCAGTTTGGAAGACATAAAATCTTTTGGCTTCTGTTTGTCATGGAAGTGTGGATTATGTCGCTCCAGGAACTCCTGGCTTTCATGACTTGGTTTGGAAGGTCGGGAGTGATTCTTATTGGTTTGCCCCTGAATGTTGCTCTTTTACTCTCGCTGCCTTTAAGATTTTCTCCTTTGCCTCTACATAGTCAATTTGATTATTATGTGGCGTGGTGAACCTCTTCTCTGATCTTGTGTATTAGGGGTCCTATATGTTTCCTGTACCTGTGTGTTGGCCTCTTTGTATAGGTTTGGAAAATTTTCTAATATTACTTCTCTGAATAGATTATTGAGTCCTTTGGTTTCGGCTTCTATTCCCTCTTCTATGCCTATTATTCTTAGGTTTGCTCTGTTAAGACTGGCTAAGATCTCATCAATGTCCAATTCATGCTGTTGAATTGTTTTTTCTAATTTATATACTGAGTTCATTTTTGGAGAGGTCATCTTCTAAGAGTGAGATTCTGTTTTCCATGTGGTCTAGTCTATTGTGGATGGTCTGTATTGATGCCTTCATTTCAATTATTCATCCTTCACTTCCTTCAGAGCTTCTTTTTGATTCCTGTTCAGGGTGTCAGATTCTTTGTTTATTTGATCCTTCATTACTTTCAGGCTCTCTCTGAATTCTTTTCAGAAATCCTGTATCATTTCTACTATTAAATACTGAATTGTCCTTCTGGCAATCTTTGCACTTCTCTGTTGGTGGATTCTGTTGTTGTGGAGTTGTGGAAGCTCATTGTTTCTTTGCTATTCTTCCTTTTCATGATTTCAGGTTTTTTATGTTTTTTTATCTATATCTTTGTAGCTTTTGGTAGCTCTCTCTCTCTCCCTCACTCTGTAGGTTTCCTATGTCTAATCTTTCTCCCTTTAGAGTTTCTTATCCTGGAGGTAGAAAGTTGCTACTAGGTGAGCTTTAAAGATGAATAGCCTTTACTGAATGGTTTATTCTCACTTGCTCAGTATAATGTCCATTTGCAGGCCCAATTGTTGTCTCCTTCAGTGATTGGGACCCTTGCCTGGTGCCTCTCACTACCTGTGCAGGCAACCAGTGCCACTATTGCCCCTCTCACTTCAAGTATGGGTCTCCACAGTCTCCACTTGGGCTGTCCTATGTCTCTCTCTGTCTACACCTATGGCAGGTGTCACCAACAGGGGTCCCCGGCTTGTGTCTCTCTTTGCCTACAGAAGCGGCGGATGTTGCTTTGACCCGATTTTGTGCAAACTCGAAACTCCATGTTTTCCACAGAGAGGGCTGCTTTGGTCCAATTTTTCCCCAGGTACCACAGCTGTATGTCCTGTGGTGGTCCCCGGGAACTCTATAAGGGTGCTGTGACCCAAGGGCTGTGAGTCTGTCCCACCCAAATGTCGCTAGGGACTGTCTGCTTATCCATGCATCTACCGTGTCCCATAGCAGACCCCACTCCCACCTCTGCCAGGGCAATCCTCACAGGCTCAGACCCCATGAGTCCCTGTGGCTGTGCTAGGTGGTCTCCCCCCTAGGGAAGCTCATTGACTTATGATCTCATTGAGCACTGCTCTTAATCTCTGGGGGGAGGGGGTGAGCTCAGTCACTGCCACAGGTTCTGGTCAGGCCTCTGGGCACTGGGGACTCTGCCAAGCATGGATCTAACTGCTGCTGGCTTTTGTCGCTGATGCTCTGCAGTGCTGGTTTTAGAAAAGGTCCTTGGTTTCTTTGTTGGTGGCCTGCAGAAGCTGCATTGCCGTTAGCCGGCAGCACGGTCTGACCAAGATGGCGCCACTGCTGCTTCTGCTGTGTTGCTCGTGGAGCCAGTTGCTGCTCGCCTTCATCGCTGGTATTCTGCAGTTGCTGGATTCACAACAGGTCGCTGGTGTCGTCATTGGTCTTGTGTAGAAGCCACAATACTGGTAGCCACCGGTAAAGTCCTGCTAAGGTGGCGCCACTGCAGCCACTGTAGCCACCGTTGTTTGGTCTCTTGAGTGTGGAGCAAGCTGCTGCTTGCTTTCTTCTCTGCTGACCTGTAGTTGCTGAACTTACAACATGTCTCTGGCTTCTCTGCTGGCAGTGTGTGGAAGCTGCAATGCTGGTAGCGGCCAGTACTGTGGAGAGTGCCTTTGGAAATGCCCTTTTGAATTCTGAATTGCTTGATATAAGTACTGCCATTTGAAGGCAAATGCATGTGAGTAAAAAGTAAAGCACCCAAAATGACAGCCCAGGAACTTCCCAGGCCTGGCTTGAGTGATAAGACATGTTCACGGCTTTCTCCCCAAATGAGGCAACCCTAGTATTTGGTGTAACTGCTCATGCCCAGCCTCAGCTGAAGAAGCATATGTCCACCTAAGATAAGACAACCTCAAACAGTATATAAGGCCCAAGAGAGTTAGGCCCAGTGAGCCTCCAGCTCCAAATCAAGTGAGTTGCCAGACTCCCTGTGATGGTGCTCTATGACTGCTGGTGTGTCTCCCACCAATGGCAACAACCCAAGAACCTGGAGAAGAAAATGCGTTCTGGTAAGCTCCCCACTGAATCTCAGCTGTGCAGAGTTAGGGCTCCCATATCTGGTGTGAAGTGTGAGAATAAATTGGTATAAACTTCAATCAGGAGTCTGAATCTAAATTCCGCCATTCTATAACTTGCCAACTCTTCCTAGCAGTTGGGGCTCACTCAGAACAGGTACTGTCAGGCCAAGATGGCACCATTGCTTTTCCATTGGTAAGGCACTTGGAGCTTTTTACTTTCCTCTGTTTTGTCTTCTGGCTTTGATTCCATCACATTTCAAATTTTTCATTGTTTAGTTCAAGTTTTTGTTGCTTTTCTTCTCCTGTTGAGAAGTTGCTTTCACGGCAATTGAGAACCAAGTCTCAGAGAGATCATAACATGGTATCTTCCCTGCCATCTTGGACCACCAGAGATGATCTTTTCAGTACCAATCTACTCCATGGTAGGGGAAAGGGATCTAGAAACTTAAATTCATTACAAAATACAAGAACAGAATTGGGGCAGGAGTTTAGAAGGATAGTGGCTGGCTAAATGGAAGAATCTCTATTGAAGGAGAAAAATAAAGATGCAGTAAATTTTGGGCATGAAATCCAGATTCAGCAGGTACTGTGGAATTATTTTACCCTGGTTTTTTCAGACCTTAAGCAACTATCTCTAACAAAGAAAATGTTGGCTGAAACAGCATAGTGCTTAGCAAGCTATACATCCATCTCCTTGAAATTTGACCACTGCTACAACAATGCTAAGTATTAGTCTGGGTTTGTGTCCACAATTTTTATTTCTTATAGTGAAAATAGATGGTGAATTTATTTTTATTACTCAAGTGTTGTGGGTTGAATTGTATCTACCAAAAGGGCATATTAAAGTCCTAGTCCCAGTATCTGTGAATGGGTTTTTCTTTGGAAATAGGGTCTTTGCAAATCATATTTGATTAGGGTGAGACCCAAATCCAATGATTAGTATTCTTATAAGGAGGGTTCATTACAGTAGGCACTTATGGGGTCCTTATTAAGAAATACAGAAACCCAGGTTACAAGGAAGGCAGTCATGGGACAAAAGTGGAAGAGACTGGAAAGATGCAGCTAAAAGAAAAGAGATGAAAAGAATTTTCCAGAGCCCCCAAAAGCTGGAAAAGGGAAGGAAATACTCTTCCCTAGAGTTTTCAAGGGGCCATGACCCTGTGGATACCTTGATTTTTGGACTTCAGAAAGCAAGAAGAGATATTTAAGCTTTTGCAATTCAAAGCTGCTTACCTTAGGTAGGGAAGAGGTTACAGGTTTTTGAGAAAGAAACAGGATCAAGGGGGAAATGGTACTAAAATGTCCTTTCTCTTTTATAACTGAATCTCTTACCAATATAATTTCTGCCAGTGTCCCAACAATGTTTTTTTCTTCTCATTCTTTGAATGAGAAGTAATTCAGAGTTAGGTTATCCTAGCAGACTTTTAGGTACCACCAAAAGACTTTAGGGAAGAAAGTAAAGCAAGGAACACAAAAGCCAAATATTTCAGGCAATTTGCTTGTCAGCAACATGATGATACTCATTGATATTTTCTAGCTTTCCAGAACCTCTGGCCCCCCAGTGAAGCAGAATCTTCCTGTTAGAAAGATAGAACCACCCTCCATACCATCCTCAGACCCTAACAGTTGGGGTAGGAACCTGAGTGTGCTCTTAGTCTTGCTAGCTCTGCTAGAAAACACAGCACAGAGGGAGAGACTACTGAAACAGCTAGAGCCTTACAGTCCCTGGAAGTTTGAAGACAAACAGAAAGATTTTCATGTAGGAAAATTAAAATGCAAATTGCAATGTCTGCTCAATATCCTTTGGAGAATCCTAATGCTATAAATACACTATTTACTCCTAGACGTGTGCATAGGTACATAATTGTGTTAATATGCAGGAGGGCAGCTCATCTTGCTTGTTAAATCTCCCCCTACGTTTTACAGCTTTACAAATGTCAGGCTGTTAGGCCATAACTCTCCTGTTGAGGACCTCATTACCTATAAAGCATTCATATCTGCCACATAAAAGATGCAGGTGAGACACATATTCAGCAATTAACCCATACGTCTTTATTGGTCTGTCTGGTCTTGCCTACTGCTTTTTAAAAAACAATTACATTTTCCTGGGCATATTTTTTAAAGCACCACTGTTAGCCTGTATGTTCAATTTAAAAGAATAAACTGTCAAGTCAAAATATCAATTTTCTCTGATAAGGGGTACAATGGAAACCCCTTCCTAATATAAATAAATAACCCAGGTAGAGTCAAAATTTGAAGAAATTTGCATCAGTTCCAGGAGCAGGAGGCCTCCAAGTTCCTTTATTTTGCTCAGGCAAAATTGTGAAGTATGCTATAATTGGCCTGGACGCCTCCATTTTCCTCCCTCTGTGCTATACCCTCCTCTCCCACCATCAGGCCACCTGGAAGTCCCAGCCTTGCCACAGGGAGCCATCTCTTAGGGTAATATCTCTGGCTCTGGGTCTTTTCTTTACTCTTGTCCTTCCTGGTCAGAATATACTATTACCTTAAAAATAAAAAATACTCAGGACATGGTGTCCCACACTTTTAATTCTAATATGTGGGAGGCTGAGACAGGAAGATTACAGGTTCAAGGCTAATCTCAGCAATTTTGTGAGATCCTGTTTCAAAACAAAAATAAAATAGAGCTGGGGGTGTATTATGGAGGTAGAACACCCTGAGTTCAAGCCCCAGTATCAAAAAAAAAAGAAAAAAATCAGGAATGAGTGGACCCTAGGGTGTTAATAATTAAAACCCCTGGGAGTTTGGCAAAGGATTTACATTGTTTGGGAATCTGTGCCCTAGACAGTATTCCTCATACATTAGCCCCTTTAATCCTTCCTATTACTCTAGAAGGTAGCAAGTGTCTCTCTTCTGTATCAAATGTGCAAACTGGGACTTAGAGAAATCACATAACTAACCCAACATTGCCCAGGAATCTAAGGGCCTCTAAGCTAAAGCTCATTCTTGGAAACATTTTCACCCCTCCTTCAAAGGAAGGCTCAGCATTTTTCCTCAGCTCACACAGTGAATGAGAGCATTTGTCTGGCAGCCTAGTAACTCTTTCATGATTACTTTCTCTTCAGGAGTAAGAAATTATCCTAAAGGAATGGAATTAATGATCCTGATAGGTGAAATATTTTTCTTACCATGTAGGGTGCTTGCTGCCTGCCAATCGTATACCTACAGAATAATAATCAAATCCCCAGTTGTCTCTAATTCTGGGGGGTGGAAAGGGGGTGATGGGAAAGGAATACAGCCTTCCTAGGACTATAAAAATATGCATAACTCCACTCAATTTGCATCTCTTAGAGGAATCAGCTAAGCACACTTTGTATTCAACCTGAATGTGACTAGGTTAATTCCTAAGGGAACATTTACAAGAATCTTACAAACAACCCCCAAAGAAATTAGAATGTATGTGCCATGTTTATGACAACTCTCAAGCCCCCAGGACAAAATCTATAATGTCTTCTATCTATTAAGGCGGTTTATTGCCAGCTTGCTTCACTTACCCAGTTTCCTTAGCGTTCTGAAGGACAACTTTCAGTCACTTTGCCAAAAGTGTTTTATGTGAAGCTAATACTCTGTTTTTTCCTCTGAGAAGTAGCAGTTCGTCAGATAAATCAATGATATGAACTTGATCTGTACTGAAAATAGCCCTGTTTGATTTCAAAAATCCTTTCAAAAATTATTAAACATTTACTATAGCAAGTGATCACTACAGATGTTCCATATGCTGAGATGAAATGCTAATGCCTTTGAGTTTGTAGAGCAATTTTTTAAATTTTTTACTGGTGCATTGTAGTCTCACATCATAATGTAGTTCAGAGTGATAGGAACATACATGCACACAGCACGTGATAAGCCTCTCCCCAGCACCCTCCATTTTAAAAGCATTATTAGTAATAATATTAGTGATTTTTTAATCCTAATCATTTTTAAAAGGTTATTTCAGTTAATCATTATGTCCACTTTGATAAGTTGGCATCATTAGCTGGGTCTCAGGACTGATAAAGCTGGTCATGTGGCTCATCATGGGCTAGCTCTGGTTTTGAACCAACTTTATCTCATTTTCATTCCCAAGTCCCTCTTCTTCATCTTGGTCATTCACAATAGTCTTTCCAAGATGATATTCTATCTGCTTCTCAGGATAAGCGAGTAAGAGACACAGGAGAGCATGTTATTGTCCCCATCTCATAGATAAGAAAGATGAGCATAAAAATAATTGCTCTGCTCCATGTAGCTGATTAGTGAGAGAGCAGAGACAAATCCCTAGGGATCCTGCTCCAGGCCTGACCTCTCTTCTCGAGAATGTGATAGCAATCCCAAATGTGACTTGGGTTAGGCTATGTTCCTAGAGTTCATTCTGCAACCTATCTCCAGTCAAACTCAGGGCAGGGACATAGTCAGTTCCACAGTTCAACATACCGAATACTTTACCACGTTGAATTATGAGATACAAAGAGGGGAATCAGACAAAACTACATTAAATTGCCTACACAGCAGGTCATCTTCTACTCAGCTGAGCTTAAAGGTAATGATACACCAGAAAATCGCCTCTCCAAGAAAAGAAACCCTCATGAGTAGGGGTTGGCAATTCCCATTGTATAAACACTCCCACAGTCATCAGCTTCAAGCTCATGAGGTGAATTCACAGTTGTCAACTTGACTGGATTAAGAAATGAAAAAACTGGTAAAGCACACTTCTCGCTGGACATGTAAGGGCATTTCCAGAGATGATCGGCATGTGTGAACTGAGTGAGGAAGACTTGCCCTAAATGTAAGTGGCACCAGCCAATATACTGGGGGCCCAGATGGCACAAAAAGCAGAAGTGGAAAGCTTGCACATGAACACACACTCCCCTTCTTGAACTAGTATACTTTTTGCTGCTACCTATCACCCATAGTCATCAAACTCCTGATTTTTTAGCTTTTGAACATGGTTTGCACCAATGATTCTCCAAGGAGATTCCAGGTCTGAAGCCTCAGACTGTGACTACATCATTGGTCCATCGTCTTGTTCTGAGGCTCCCAACTTGTTAGACTGAGCAGCTACTGGTTTCTGCACACAGGCATTTAAGGGGACTATTTACCCCATGATCATGTAGACTAATCTAATAAATCTCCTTTTATATATAGATATAGATACATATATTCTTTTGGTTCTGTTTCTCTGGAGAATCCCAACACAACATGAGATTGGAAAGAGGTGTGCACATCTGGTTCTTGCAAGCTATGGAAACTAGCCCAGCATACCACTGCTGAGGCCATCAGAAATCAGCAACAGTTCTGAATCTTTCTCCTAAAAAAGCATTTCACTATATTAGCTATTGAGATCGTCTTTACTAATGCAAATGTTCTCAGAAGGGGATAGCAAAGAGTTTCTACAAAATTAGATTTGAGGCCAATATTCTCCTTGGTGCTAGTTTCTGCCAAAAAAAAAAAAGCAGGGGGGAGTGCTAAAAAAGAAATGAGGGTAGGAAACATAGGTAGGTATATTTAACATGTCAAGCAAATGACTGATCAGGAATAAAAAGGGGGCCCAGACATAGAGACAAAGACAGACAGACTTGAGATGGAATAAGAAAGTCATAAAGGAGAGCAACATGCATAACCCCAAGAAACCAAATTAAGATTTTGGTATCTGGTATGTAGTGAACCTAAGAGGCACAGCTTCACCTAAGTCGCCTTTCAGGTTGACAGGATGTCCCAGGTACTGGAGCCAGGAAACCTGGGGACTCTTTATCTTGCATATCAGCCATGCAGTTCAAATGTCTTTTTAAAAGTATTTCCTTTTATTTTCAGTCTGCTTAGGATGCTTTTCAGGTATGAGAACACCTGACAGAGACCAAGTGACAAGTTCATCATCCCAGATGATGCAGGAGATTCCCACTACAGTAGTCACTAGTGATGTTTCTTACAGCCATGTCCTCCTTCCTCATTTCCTATCCCTTGTCTGGTCTTCCTTCATGCCATTCCCACAACATAGTCAGCCCCTTGGTGCACAGCAAGTGAACTGTGGTTGCAGGCTCATCCTGCAAACTATGGTGTGCTCAGTCTTTGGGTAGAAGGACCACGGATCAGGAAACCACACTGTCTCTTCAGCCTCCTCTTTACTAGTCCAATGGGAACTCTGACTTGGAAAAGGAAGCCTAGTTCTAAGAAAGGGAAGGGTGGAAAAGGAAAGACAAGAGCATAAAGAATTGTCTTTTCTTTCCTCTTTAGAGGAAAACCTCCCCCACTGCTCCAGAGGCCCTGAGGGCCTCTTCATTTGCCAGCTTTCCTCCCCTCATAGTCTGGGCTTCACCTCCCTGGAAATCAGTACTTCCAAAGTAGAGCCTAATACTGTTACTTCCAGAGCAGATGGCAGCTAATTGCCACAAGTGAACAAACATAGGTAGCAAACAGACACACCTTGTAGCTCTGAATTTCATTAATTTTCAAGAACACCAGGAGTAGGCATTCCCAATTAACAGAGAGTGTGAGGCTGGGAGCAGAACTGAGGGAACCCTGCCAGTGTGGCCATGCATGGGGTCAGACTTCTGTCCTGCAGGCCCCAGACCCAATAGGATTCAGGAGCCTTTTAACCCTGTTGCCTTTGTTTTCTCATCTGTGCAACAGTGGGTAATAAAATCCCCCCTGCTTCCTCACTGGGTTTTATGTGAGTGAACTAATTAATGATTGCATAAAGTCTAATACAATGCAACATGTAATTGAAAAGTTTAATCATTGAGGTAATAGTCCAATAACAGTAGGTTGCAGAGTAGTGATAAACGGCACTTTTAAAATGAAGATATTACCATGTTGATATTTTTCCCTCTGATCTGCATTTTCAAATTAGAAACGTATATAATTTCAGTTTTATTCCCATTCTTATAATATTGTTTAATTCTCCAAAGTGGCTTTCTCTATTGCTTTTACTGTGATATTTCAACCAAGCAGAGAATAGCTATAGATTCCAGTAATAATTAGGCATTCTAATTAAAAGTTTTTATGCCCAGGAGTCCTGATACCAAAATGGATGGTCAACACTACCCCTTGCACAGTTGGAAAATGCAGTATTTTCATTTCAGCTTTCCAAATTAGGTAAAAGGTAGTCCTTCCAGTTATAATTTCTTAACCCTTCGATCTCCTTGTAGTTGCAATATTTTCATATTTCTCCTTTCCCTACTTTTTTCTTTTCTTTTTTTTTTTTCATGTGTGTGTGTGATACTGGGGATTGAACCCAGAAGCATTCTACATCCAAGCTATACCTCCAGCCTTTTGTTTTTTGTTTTGAAACAGGGTCTCCTAGGTTGCTGAGAGTCTTGCTAACTTACTGAGGCTGGTCGTGAACCTGTGATCCTCCTACATGGGATTACAAGAGTGTGTTACCATGCCTAACTTTTCTCTACTTCTAAGTCTATGTACAAGCTGCCTTCTCCACCTAAAATGTCCTCCATCCTCCTTTGCAGTACTGCTTCTTTCTAGAAAATTTCTACTCCTTTTTAAAAAAGTAAATTAAGTCTTTTTCTGTGACATTTTCCCTGATACCACCAAGGAAGTCTAGGATCCTATCATGTTTTTAATTCCTTTGGTACCTGCAGACAATTGCCTTTTGTGAATTATCACAATATATTGTTTTGATTTGAATATTTCTTGAACACTTACACTGTGTCATTCACAGCACTAGGAACGGAAGCAGTATATATCAGAATGGACAATTCCTGTCCTTAAGTAGCTAATAAATGCAGGGTCTCTTTCCTAGTACTGTGAATGGTATGATGTAAGCATTTGAGAAATATTTTGGTAGCGATCAAAAAAGTGCAAATTCCAGGAAGTGCATTGCTGAATTAATTATGGTTTTGTATTCTTATATACTTTCTCATTAGTAACTATTATATCACGCCTGAGGCTTTGAAAAATGTGATTTGAAGGAGTTCTCCCACTGTGAGCTGCATCATGCTCAAATTAACAGCCTTACAAGAACAGTCTTCCATAGACAAGTACCTGCTACCTTCAGCCCTCAAAACCTCACTTTGCTCAAGGACAGCTCCTGGGGTGGCCCCTGACTTCTGCAGCCTCGTTAGTCATCTCTGTGCACATGCCTGTGCCCGCAATCCCAGCATGCTTCTGGAATGGCTTCTCCACTCTTAATAAACTACAACTCATCCTCAGATCAGGCATCACCTTCCCTGTGTGGATGCCCTTGACACTACGTCCCACCTTAAGAATGGATGCTTTTATGCTTTGTCCTTCCCTAGCCAAGGTCTTCACAAACCACTATCTCACTTATCCCACTACCTAAGTGCACATTTAGATACCTCTTCCCCTTCAAGCTGGTCATTCCTTATAGAAAAGGACAGTGCTTGATTCTTCCCTAAAATAGCAGATCTTATCACAGGGCCTGATACATGGTTAAAACTCAATTAATAGCTGTCAAATGAATGAATGAATTTGTGCTAACTCTATTTTGCAGGCTGACTGGAAGGAGAAGAAAATTAGAGTCCTAATATTTTACCTTTTAACAACAAGACGTAACATCTCTTTCTCCTGGTTTATTTTAAGATATACTTGAACACTCACTCTGGCAGTATATATACTAAGATATACTTGAATAAACATTGAACTTATTTTTTACTAAGTATATTTTACATTATTTTCTTAGCCAAATATTTCTGTGCACTGCCCTTGCTTTGTCCATTAGGCCTAGACACCCTACTGTGCAAACTCAGGATCCAATTTCTCTGACCAAGTTTGAGAATCATTTCTCAGACAACATTGAAAAGAATTTTTCTTACCTGCACTACTACAGCCAATAAATGAAAATTTTTCAAATGTACATAAGAACTATCTATTTTATCTGTGGCTTGGAGGGGAATAATAGTGATTGGAAGTATTAAAAAATAAACCAGGAATAGGTTAATATTTTAAGACTCCTAGTGATCAGGAAGAGATCATTAGGATCTCTTTGAGTGGTCTGGATAAAATGCTTAAAATCTACTATATCAGCATACTTCTCCAATCCAGGAAGTTTGGAAAAGGGTCATTTTGCTCACCACAATTGACAGATTCATAATTTTTTATTGCTTTTTCTAAAGTATTTCATTATGTGGCTCACAAATCACTGCTAATTAAAACTAAATGTAAGCATTGGTGATACAATCTCATTCTAGAATCTGTATATAGAAAATGAGAATGTGAAAGCTTTCTTTAGCAGAGCATAAAACGTGACATGTTCATTTCTATGGAAGATCCTTGCTCAAAGCTCAATATGATTTGGAGTGTATTCCCCCCGTGCCCCTCACACATACATAATCCATTTGAATCAAGGTAGGTACTGACCCACACTATCACTGCCATCATTATCATAATCATCACTGACTAACTTTTGCTGAGCATGATTCATCAGTAGTTCCCTGGCCTGGATGACATTTCCCTTGCCAGAGGCTGACAGCATCGGACGAGGAATTATAGCTGCTTGAAAGGAAGTGACCAAGGGGACACCTTGAATAAGTCTCTAGGTGTTGCTATCAACATCATCCAGGGGTTCTAAGCCAGAACTCCCTTCTTGTCATGTAGGAGAGAAAAATCCTAGCTTGGTCACTGAGAAAAGATGTCAGTTACTTATAAACACCTCAGAGGTTTATATAATAGAGTCAAGCTATAAGCTTTTCTGCCTTGTTGCTTTCTTTGTGTCTCTAATAGTTTGGATCCAGAATGTCCCCAAAGGCCCATGGTTAAAAGCTTCGGCCCCAGCTTGGCACTATTGAGGGGTGGTAGAAACTGGAAGAGATGGGGCCTCTTAAAGAGAGGCCTTTAGGTCTGCAGGGGCATGCCCTTGAAGGATAGTGGGAGCCAGCTCCTCCCTCTTCTTCTCTCTTTCTTTCTTTTTTAATTCCTGGATATGAGGTGAGCAGGTTTGTTTTGCCATATGCTTCTGGCATGAAGTGCTGCCATACTATGTCCCAGACCACAGCACCATTGGTAATGGACCAAAACCTCCAAAACAGTAGGGCAAAATAAGCCTTTCTCTCTGTAAGTTGATTCACCTTAGGCATTTGTTACAGTTGGAAAGGTAACACTATGTCTTGGTTGCATAGGCTGTGGAGCACTCATTTCCCAGAGAACACTAGTTCTTCCCTGGGTAATAGCAGTACTAATAATGGGTCACTGAGACACATTGGATGCAACCCACAATGTGGACTGGTTATGCTATTGTACAACAGTTTGGTGGCTGACCCTTTCAAAAGAGAACAGCCATATCAATTTACAATAGCTTTCCTCCATGGATATTTTTATCTAACTAGTTTCCAGATCAAGGGAAATTTCTCAGTCTAGACCACAAGACTTTGCAGAGGAGAAAAGAACCACCCTTATGGTTATTTTTCTCATTTTGGGGGGTTTCCTTTTGAAAGATGACTTTCAAGCAACATTTAGGAGCAAAATAGTAAAGTTAAGCACAATCCTGTTTTAGCCTTGATCTGCTTTTTCTACATTCTTTTCCTATTGGGCTAATTCTTCCCTTCATGCCTTCTTCCCTTCTCCTCCCCCCACCAAACTCTTCAAAAACTGCTCCCTTTGGAGACATTCATGCAGAACCACTCATCCACAGCATTGTGTTAATTCAAGTCATGGTTGTGTCTTTAAAAGGATTGTTTAAGCCTTCTTTTTAACACCATCATGGCATGCTTAGATTCTTGCTAAAAATATTTCAGATAGCAGTGAGTGAATAGGAACAAAATCTTTTTGGAGAGGAAGTCATATCCTTTTGCAACCAAACGTAGGTTTCTGGTTTTGCTACCTAAGCATACATCAGTAGGGCTTAGATTAAGTGGCAATTTCATCACTACTAGCCACCTCGAGTCACTTAATCCTGCTACTCTCTTCCTGCCACGTTCACATAAGGAATCCTTCCACCTGCTACAAGGATAGGATGACCTATAGTTTCCACTTCCTCTTTGAGGGTATGGATGCCCTTAGCTTTAATCCTTTCAAATCACTTCTGTTGGAGACTGTTCATCAGGCTGCAACACAAGCATACTGAAATCTTCCAAATCCCTTCTATTTAAGGTATTATTTTTACACAATATAAGGGATATAGATAAATCTCAGACTTTTATGTTGATTCAGTCACTCCTTAATCATAAATGAATAGAGTAGTATGAAGTCCAGTTTACACTTCTGCCTCATTACCACACTAGGTCTGATTATGTAAAGTACATTTTATTCAATCTTTGCAAGCATCTCAATAATAATTTTTTTAAATTAGTTGTTTTTATCATAAAACTCTAAAAAAACTCTAGTGTATAAAGTTATGAGTTATATTTATGTAGTTCTTGAAACAGATTATGAATATTGGTCCGTAAGGTAGCATCCACAAATATTTTAGATATTGGAAGTTTTAGTGGAATAGATGTGTGACTGCCCTAGCTGAGCATTTATATGAAAAGAATATTGATTTGGATTATGAATTCAGTAACTTAAAATCATAAGACTGTTGGCATTGGAAGGAAGGGGACCTTGGAGATGCTGCTGGTATATTAGAACCTGTAGGAAACATTATTTCAAAGGATTTAAAAGAATTATCCATCAGTCCTCTGGGTGCTTAGGATTATGGAAAAAAAAATTTCTTTTCTTTGGAGCAAGATTTAATTTCCTGGGGGTAACATTTTTTGCTAATCATTGGCACCAACACTTAAATTTGCAATCCTTTAAGAATAAACTAATTATCATGCCTTACACTTGATAACAATGTAGATGAGAACCTACAGAAATCATTTTTACATCACTGTGCCTTTTCCCTCATTGCCATTCTTTCATCAACAAGCACTTATTGAGCACCTACTATATGCCTGTCATTATTCTGGGTGCTGCAGATTATACATAAAAATGAATCTTTGCAGCCAAGGATTCTGCTTGTAGATCTTACTTTTTTTCCTCAGGGGAATCACATTATAAGTCAGCAAATAAAACTGAATGAAGGATGAGTAAGAGACTTCAGGATAGTAAAAAAGTTTTACAAAGAAAATAAGAAAGCATCATGTGATAGCAAATTTCTAAAGTGCTTCTAGAGAGCACAATTTTTTTAATGCATGAGGAACAAGAAAGAGCCAATGATGTAAAGCCATGGAAGAAGAATGTGGCAGACGGAGGATGAGCTGGTGCAACAGCCCTGAGAAAACTGTGGAGGGAAGAAGAGGCAACACCTGTGAGTCAGCAGATCCACTTCCCAGGGCCTCCCATTTTCCCACTGCGCTGCTTCTGTTCAGACCCACTCACTCAGACTCTGCTGCGTTTTCACAATCCACGGTCTCCTTGCTTCCAAGTTCTCTTCATTCCTTATTGCCACTCAAAAATGTCTTCCTATCCCAATACGTAGGAGGCTCAGACAGGAGGATCTCAGGTTCAAGGCCAGCCTTAGCAACTTAGCGAGGACTTTGGCAACTTAGTGAGACCCCGTTTCAAAATAAAAAAATTAAAAAGGGCTGGAGGTGTAGCTCAGAGGTAGAATGTCCCTGAAATCAATCCCCAGTAACACACACACACACATACATACACACACACACACAAACACACATGCACACAGTCTTCCTATGTTAGAGTCTTAACGATTTCCTCTGTCCTGAGCAGATTTTGTCCAAACCCTTTAAGCTTGACTTCTATTACCTCCACATTCTGGTTCCAGCTCCTAATGATTCCATTCATGCATCCTGTGCTGCAGACATGCCATGCATTCTGCTATCCTCAAGTGTTTGTTCAAATCATTCTCACAGAGCCACCTGATATGCTGCTTTCCTAACACTGTCCATACAGTTCAAATCCAACACATGTTTTAAGTCATACACTTAAGACATTAAGATCTAAAACCACACTTCTCCTCAAGGTCTACCCAATTTATTATAGCCCAAACATATCTCACTTGTTTCACAAAGTCTATGGCAGTTCCTGTCTCTATAATTCATTTGTCATTTAGTTAAGTTCTACTTTACAATACCTTTTTTCTTTTTTATTTTATTTTGTTTTATTTTTTCTGCTGGAATTTGAACCCAAAGCATTCTACCTCCTACCTCCAATCTATACTTTCAGCCATTTTTATTTTTTATTTTGAAACAGGGAGTTCCTGAGGCTGGCCTCAAGCCTGTGATCCTCCTGTCTCAGTCTCCCAAGTACTAGGATTATAGGTATGTACCACCATGCTGGACTCGTAATGTAAATACTTTGGGATCAACCTAGGTGTCATGTTTCTTCTTTACTCCTCCACAGCACTACAGGGTACCTGGCACACAGTGGTTGCTCAATAACTGCTTATGATTTGAGATGACCTGAATATATCTCTATTGACTTAATACACATAGGGATATTTTGGTACTCTTACCTCTGATCTGTGTGGAGGATCCTCAGAAGAATCGGAATGAACCTACCATATGACCCAGCAATACCACTTCTAGGTATCTACCCAAAAGAATGGAAACCAAACTACCAGACTAAAGCATGTGTATCTATGTTTATAGCTGCACAATTCACTATTGCCAAACTATGGAACCAGCTAAGATGTCCATCAACAGATGACTGGATTACAAAACTATGGGATATGTACACAATGGAATTTTATGCAGCCATAAAAAACAAAATTACATCATTTACAGGGAAATAGACGGAATTAGAGAACATTATACTAAGTGAGATTAGTCAAAAACAAAAAGCGAAAAGTTGGATGCTCTCCCTAATATGCATAAACTAGGGAGAATAGGGCATATGAGGGATTCCAAACAGAGTTGAAGAAAACCTTAGATAAGTAAAGAAGGTGACCTAACTGAGGGAGATGGGAAGGGAGAGAGGGAAACACCCTAATGCACAGGATGTACATACACAAACTTATCAAAGTCAATTACCACGCTGAGCATGAGAAGGAGGGAAGGGGGAGAGAATGGGAGTGGGAATCAGGGGAGGGCTTACTGACCAATGTGTGCATGTATACTTCTACCACCCTGAAAATCATCAAGATGTATGAATGCAATGCACCAATAAATAAATAAAAATATCTATGTAAAAGAAATGAATAACTATGGTATAGCCCATAGTAAATGGGATAATTTCTCCAATTCATGCTCTAAGCTCCTTCTCAGAAATATTTGTGTAAAACATAAGCTCTCAGTTCTATTGACTCAGAAACAGGAAACCTCAGGAAGCAACACCACACAGGCAAATTAAGGATTTTATAAATGATTAATGGAACAGTATAGAAATAGATGAGAGATCCCAAAGAGAGCTTCCTAGCCAGCATGGAATAGAAACAGCAAAGAAAATCATTTTTTTTTAAATGCCACACCTCATATAAAATCCTAATCCTCCATTAAAATATTTAGGAAAAAGAAATTGTAAGAAATTCAGAACCAAGTTTGAGATCTACTTGCTGATGCTAGTCTAGCTTATAATATAATTTTCATAAAAGCAAAAGAAAATTTTATGAACTATAGGTATAATACTTGGAATTGTAGATTTTGACCTTGAGTATAATTTTTTTATTAGTGCATTGTAATCATATATCATGATGCAGTTCAGGGTAATAGAGGCACACATCACACAACACTCCTTGAGCCCTCTCCCAGTTCCCACCCCTCACCCTCCCCTCCCCACCTTCCCATGCATGACACTGTGATTGGCATTGATAAATTTGTGTATGTACATCAAGTCCATTGGAGTGTTCCCTCTTCAAGTCTTCTTCCCCCCTCCTGCCTCCCTCAGTTAGGTCCCCTCCCTCACTCCACTAAAGTTTCTCCTCCTTTGTCTAGAGTCCTCCTGTATCCCAGTTTCTTCCTAGCTTCCGCATATGAGGGAAAACATCTGACCTATCGCTTTCTGTGACTGATTAATCTCACTTAGCATAATATTCTCCAGTTCCATATATTTCCCTGCAAAAGACATGATTTTGTTCTTCTTTATGACTGAGTAGAATTCTGTTGTGTGTACATCCCATAATATTGTAACCCATTCATCTGTTGATGGACATGTAGCCTGGTTCCATAGTCTGGCAACTATGAATTGTGCTGTTGTACACACAGATATGCATGCATTACTATGGTAGTCTGGTTTCAATTCTTTTGTGTAGATACCCAGGAGTAGTATGGTTATTCTTCACAGATCTAGAAAAATCAGTCCTTAAATTCATATGGAACAACAAAAGACCCAGAATAACCAAAATAGTTCTCAGCAATAAGAACCATGCAGGAGACATCACAATACCTTACTTCAAACTATACTACAGAGCCATAGTAATAAAAACAGCATGGTATTGACACAAAAGCAGACACATAGACCAATGGAGCAGAATAGAAGACTCTGAAACAAATCCATACACTTACAGCCAATTGATTTTTGACAAAGGGGCCAAAAACATATGCTGGAAAAAATAGCTTTTTCAGCAAATAGTATTGGCAAAACTGGTTATCCATATGTAGAAAAATAGAAATATATCCCACTTTCTCACTCTGCATAAGGGTCAACTCAAGATGGATCAAAGATCTGGAAATTATACCAGAGACTTTACAGTTACTAGAAGAGGACATAGGACCAACACTCCAACATATAGGCACGAGTAAAAACTTCCTCAGTAAGACCCCAAAGGCACAAGAAATTAAAATGAGGATCAATATGTGGGATTACATTAAACTGAAGAACTTCTGTGCAGCAAAGGAAACTATCAAGAACCTCAAGAGAGTCTACAGAATGGGAGATCTTTGCTAGCTACTCTTCTGATAGAGGACTAATATCTAGAATATACAAAGAACTCAAGAAACTTAATGCCAAAAAACCATGCAGCCCAATTAAAAAAATGGGCAAATGAAGTAGACACTTCACAGAAGAAGAAATACAAATGGCCAATAAATATATGAAAAAAATGGTCAACATCATTTGCAATCAGAGAGATGCAAATCAAAACTACACTGAGATTTCGTCTAACCCCAATTAGAATGGCAATCATTAAAAACACAAGCAATAATAAATGCTGGTGAGGATGTGGAGAAGTAGAAACTCTGGTACATTGTTGGTGGGATTGCAAATTAGTGCAACCACTTTGGAAAACAGTGTGGAGGATCCTCAGAACACTGGGAATGAACCTACCATATGACCCAGCTTGAGGATAATTTAACATAATCTTCTATTTTAAAGATGAGAAATTGAGCCTAAACTGGGGGAATCACTTGACCCTGGTGCTGCCTGCATCACCACCCCTCTCCCACTGGATAGAGGGCTTGTTTCTTGTATGCAGTGGCATTTCCAGGTACTAGTTCTCATAGACAGCCTCTTGGCTGTGTCCAGGACTCTCTTAGGAGTCCCTTCACACCAGGTCATGAATAACTACAGATAGAATGGAATCCTTTCATCCTCTCTACCTTCTTGGGTGCTGGGTGAACTAAAAGTTGAGGTAGTCCTGAGGCCACACAAACCTACCACCACATACTCATAATACTACCTTGTTCTCACCTTGCCTCTTCTCTCAACAATGTACCACATGGGACTTCTTCCAAGCACACATTTTCTTTTCTCTTTTCCTTCCTTCCTTCCTTCCTTCCTTCCTTCCTTCCTTCCTTCCTTCCTTCTTTCCTTCCTTCCTTCCTTCCTTCCTTCCTTCCTTCCTTCCTTCTTTCTTTGTAGTGAAGATTGAACCCAAGAACATTCTGCCTCTGAGCTATACCCCCCAGGCCTTTTTATTTTTTATTTTTTAATAGGGTCTCACTAGGTTGCTGAGGCTAGCCTTGAGCCTACAATCCTCCTGTCTCAGCCTCACAAGTACTGGGATTTATAGGCATGTGCCACCATGCCCCAGCTCCACACACACATTTTCATTGCTTCCCACCCACAACAAATTCCACTGAGGCACTTGGATCCTTTCTTTCCTTGTAATCCCCTCCATCCTCAACCTTTTCATGAATTGCTCTGCCTCTCTCTGGCCTTAACAGATGTCTACCAGTGCCTGCAGGACACTGTTTGTAATAAATGTATCTAAATAGAAGTTTCTCTTTCTCCTTCATCATCCTTTCCTCTGGATCTAAGACATAGTCATTGTGTACCTTATTCCCGCTCTAGTGTTCCTTCCAGAACATCTCTGTCTAGTCTTCAGAAAGAGGACAGAAAGAAAGGCACCAAAATCTCTTGGTTCAGTTTCTACCCAATCATAAAATTTTAATATCTCCTCATCACTAGTATCTACCACATTCCTGGTTATTCGTCCTCATTTATTGAAGCCATTAACTCAGATATCACCATTCTTAGGCCCATCCCATATCCTGTCTTCAGCCTGTGTACCCTCAGTACCCTTGATTTTAAGGTACCTCATAATTGGTAGCCCTCCACACTATTGGGTGTTGTTTTTTTTTGTGTGTGTGGTACCCGGGATTGAACCCAGGGGCATTCTACCTCCAAGCTACACCCCCGGCCCTATTTTTTATACTTTATTTTGAAACCAGGTCTCACAAAGTTGCAGAGGCCTCACTAAGTAGCTGAGGCTGGACACAAACCTGGATCCTCCAGTCTCCGCCTCCCAAGTACTGGGATTACAAGCATTATCACCAAGATTTCCCCAGCCTTCTTTCTTCTACTCATTCCCATGCTTTCACCCTGGACCAGTTTTGTTCCAGCTCTGATATGTATAATTTAAAATTTAGCTCTCAAATAATAAACCAATGATATGAAATGGCAAATTATGTCACTGCATAACAATTTCATCTAATAATTTAAACAAATGAGGTAGATATAAATGTTCTGATATGGAAGTTCACTAAGACATATTGGTAATTGAAAAAGCAATTAAAAATATGTCTTTTTAAGTTCACTTTTAGTATGATCCATTTTTGTAAAAGTAAATCATGTACAACTACATTTGTGTATGTATATACATATGTATACATAAATGTATGGAAACAATTCCAAAAATGTACACACTAATCTTCTCTAAGTGATTACTTTGGAAAAGGGATTGATGATGAAAACGAAGAGGGAATATTTCTACTTCTGATATTTTACCCTTTGTAGTTCTGTATATCCTGACTTGTCAATGATAATGTATGTATATATTATTTGTGTAATTTTAAGTGTATGTATAAATTTTAAATGTATGTATGTGTGAACATATGTATATATTATTTGTATATTTTTTTAATTTGTATAAGTATTATATATATGTGTATGTGTATATATATTTATATATATATATATATATATATTTATATATATATAATCCCACTCTGACTATAACCTTTATCCTTGTACTCTGTTACTTCTCTCAACGTGTATTTTGATGTCATTGAGAATTTGAGTTTACAGAAGATGTTTATCTACTTACATTGTTCTTTCATTGACAATCTTTGTCCCCATTTTCCAATCACTTCAACCATTTTACTCTAATTTTGCAACTTTTGCCTCATTTCCCTTAATCACATCCACCTCATATCATTCCAATTGGGGATTGGTTCAACTACCCACTTTATTTATATCTAGGGTATTGCTACCACATTCTCTGGTTTTCTTTCTACTTAGATGGTTCCTCTTGATCCATTACTCTGTCTGTGCTTATGATGTTGGGGTTTCTCAGAGATTTCTCACTCTATATGGCCTTTATTATAGACCTCGTCTATTTTTATGATTTTAAAAGACATCGAAGCTTAGCAACCATTCCTGAGTCTTTACTTCATCCCTTCCTTCTCTACAGTGTTCCAAACTTGTGCACCCAGTTGACTCCATGGGACATTCACAGATGGCTCACCTTCAGTATGCACAAAACCATATTCTTCTTTTCTCCAAATCTTCTTTTCTAGTATTTCTTATCACTGACTCAGGGAATGACTCCATCATCCCCTGGTTACCCAAGATACAAACAGTGTTTTAGATTTGAATTGGGCTTCTTCCTTGCCCTTTACTTTTATTCATTCATTTACTGCATGCACCCTCTAAATAACTCTCAAGATGCTTAATGCAAGCCACCATCATCACTGAACTAGTTTATTATGACAACCTCTTGTTTAGTCTCTCTTGCTTCTGCTTTCTGTCACTCTAGTCCTGTTCTCAAACAGCCTAATTGACTTTTCTGAGATTCAGATCTGATCATGTCCATTTCTTAATAAAAATCACTTAACAATTGCCTTGGGTGTGTGTGTGGTGGGGGTCAGTCTTCAATGGGGCTAAAAATCCCCTTTACAACATACTCCAGGTTATCTCTTTAGTTCATGTCTTTTCACTCACCCTTTACCTTCAATATAATATCTATGAACATCTTCAAAGTTCTACGTTTTCTTCTTTTTTTTTTTTACCTCTGTGGCTTTACCAACTATGAATCTACTGTCTGGACCACTCTACCATTACCTGAATCTACTGGATCTTTTTCCTGGATCACTCTCTTAGACACCTAAGTAAATCTCCTGAGTCTAAACAATGTTCTTAATAAGTGCTTATTGCATTAAAGAATAAACATTGAGTGGATGATTGAAGGCACAGTTCTGGTAAGTGGAGAGAAATTTGGTCCTGAAACCAGGAGTTAATATAACAGAACCACTTTGATTGGATATAGATGTGTGATCTTGACAGGGTTGCCAGATAAAACATTGCATAGGACATATTTATATTTAAAGAAAAACTTGTGTATTTAGTACTCAGTTCACTGGAAATTCTGTATTTGTTTGTTAAATCTGACCAACTTAGACTCTGGGTACAAAATATAGCTAATTTTATCACCAATAAAATAGCAGTTAATATCAACCTTATCTGGCTGTTGTAGTGTAGAAAGAGATAATTATGAAATTATCATTATTATTAAAAATTTTGCAGTACTGGGGACAGAGCCCAGGGCCACATGAATGCTAGGCAAAGTCTCTATCATTGAGCTATATCCCCATCCCATTGTATTATTTTATTTTGAGACAGGATCTTCTTAAGTTACCCAGACTGGTCTTGAATTTACAATCTTCCTGCCTTGGCCTCCTGAGTAGGTAGGATAATAGGGAAATTTTCTATAAAAATTAAGACATTTAAGAATCATAAACACTATAATCCACCATTAAACTTTCTACTGGTGACAGACAAACAAATCTTCAGGGTCTCTGCACACTAACTTAGCTGGTCTTGACCATTTATGAGCCATCTACTTCCCAAGACTAACCAAGTCAACAAAAGAAAATGTTAGAAGAAAACATTAAGAAATAATGTTTTATTTCTTAATGCATCTTATCAGTAATGGGGAAAATAGACACAAATAACAGAAAACATGTGAAAGGATAGAGGTATGATAGTATTTCTTGTTAGGATATTACAGATGGTCCCTGACTTAATTTTTTTTACTTTACAGTAAAAAATTGTGAAAGTGATAATGCATTATGTAGGAACTGTACTTTGAATTTTGAATTTTGACTCTTTTCTCAGGCTAGTGGTACACAGTATGATACTCTCTTGAGATACTGGGCAGCAGCAGCAAGCCACAGCTCCCAGTCAGCCACATGGTCACAAGGAGAATCACCTAACACTATACAGTGTATTGTGCTACTAAGCTATGTTCAGTAAGCAAGGTTATTAAATGCATCTTTGAGTTACAAAATTTTCAACTTGTAACTGTTTTACTGTGCAAGTCAAGGAACATCTTTACTGAATGAGGCAACTGAATCCTTAAGTTTCAGAACCAGCACTATGAGGTTTCCCAATTGGTATATAATTGGCAGAGTCGGCCTATAATTATTAAGGGTTACTTCCTCTTTGTTAAAAGGTATGAAATAAAATATTTAATATGTCTTAAAACATAAACAAAATAACACCAGTACTCATACACACACAAACCATTTTATTAAATACTAGCATTTTTTCATGAATTCAGATTTCTTACTTTTAAGTAAGAAAATATCATAGATACTATTGAAGCTTCCTGTGAAAATTCTTTTTCTTTTTCTTTTCTTTCTTTTTTTCTGTGTGGTACTGAGGATTGAACCCAGGGGTATTCTACCTCTGAGCTACACCCTGTGCCCTATTTTATTTTTATTTGGAAACAGGGTCTCACTAGGTTGATGATAGTCTCACTACTTGCTGAGGCTGTCCTCGAACCTGCACTCCTCCTGTCTTAGCCTCCCAAGTACTGGGATTACAAGCGTGCACCACCTCACCAGGGTTTTCTGATTCTTTTCTAACCATGTCTCCCAAGGGAAAAGTTTTGTTTAACATGTACAGACATGTTTTTACATATATATATTCATATATCTATGAATCCATAAAAATATGTTTTGCTTATTGTCAAACTTTACAAAAATAATAAGCATAGAGTATATATCCTTCAACTTTTTTGTTTGTTATATTTATTTAGATTCATATGTTTATCTGCCTAAATCTCCTTCATTTTTGAATATCTGCATAGTGTTTAATTAGGCATGTTTTTATTTTGTGATTATATTTTTCATCTGGAGGCTTCCCAATTAGTTTATTTTCATGTTTAATGTTTAAATAGTCTTTCTTCTAAGTTCTATTACGTAGTTTCTCATTCTTCATGAAGTTATTTCTTTTCTTGTCTCATGTTATTGTATTTGATACTCAGAACAATTTCTATAGCAATATGAAATTGACAGCAACAATATAATGAAACTGGCTCTCAGAGAAATTAAATAATTTGTACTAGGTCTCATCAGTTTTCAAGTGGAATGTCTGTAATTCCAAAGGACCTCAGTTTTTCACAATGCCTTACCACCTGTATAAGAAAAAAAATTGTGTTGGAAGCCCTCATTCTGTCGAATCCCTGGAAAACTAATGATGGCATCAAGAAGTAATGGGGAACAACAAAGAAATATTGGACACTACCACATCTGAGTGTACAGAAAGGGGAAAGTTAAATCATGTTACCATTAAGACTACTGTGCTTCATTCTCCAGCCAAGAGTGTTTGTATTCCCTATAGTATCCACCATTCACAGTATCCAAAATTATTCACCAGTATTTATGCTTCAACTGGATGATAAACTTTAGCCCATATAGGCATGTCTCTAACACAGAGATCTTCAAACTTTGTCTGTAATTGGTCAGATGATAAATACTTTTGGCTCCATGGGCCGTATGGTTTCTGTCACAATTACTTAACTGCTGCTACAGGACGAAAGCAGCCATCAGTAATAAGTAAATGAATGAGAGTATCTGTGCTCCATTAAAACTGTATTTACAAGGCCCTGCATGATGGTACACACCTGTAATCCCAAAACTTGGGAGGCTAAGACAGGAGGATTGCAGGTTTGAGACCAGCCTCAGCAATTTATCAAGACTCAGCAACCTAGAGAGACTCTGTTTTAAAACAACAACAAAGCCGGGCGTGGTGGCACACGCTTGTAATCCCAGTACTTTGGGAGGCGGAGACTGGAGGATCCGGGTTCGCAGCCAGCCTCAGCGCGCATGCGCGCGCGCGATCGCTCGATTGATCGATCGATCTCTCTCCTCTCTCTCTGTCTCTGTCTCTGTCTCTGTCTTTGTCTCTCTCTCTCTCTCTCTCCTTAGTGAGGCCCTCTGCAACTTCGTGAGACCCGGTTTCAAAAATAAAGCATAAAAAAATAGGGCCGGGGGCGTAGCGCGGAGGTAGAATGCACCTGCGTTCAATCCCCGGTACCACACACAAAAAAATAAATAAATAAATAAATAAAACAACAAAAAATTAAGCCGAGCGTGGTGGCACAGGCTTGTAATCCCAGTACTTGGGAGGCTGATATAGGAGGATTGCAGGTTCTAGGACAGCCTCAGCAAGTAGTGAGACTCTCATCAACCTAGACAGACCCTGTTTCAAAAATAAAAAGTCAAATAAGGCTGGGGGTGTAGCTCGAAGATTGAATGCCCCTTAGTTCAATCCCCAGTACCAAAAATTAATTAATTAATTTAAAAAATGAGCAGGGGGTCTAGCTCAGAGGTAGAATACAACTGGGTTCAGTCCCCAGTATCCCCATAAAATAATAACTATTTACCAAAAAAGGGTCATAGAGCCCATTGGTCATGTTTGCTACCTCATTCTCTAGCAGAAGAATTCATTAGACATTGGTGACAAGCAGATGGTAAATAAAGCCTTGAACAGGAAAGACTTACCTTCTGTCACATGGTTGACCACATGCTTTTTCCTCAGATACACAGTGCTGACCTCAGCTTGGCTGGTGAAAGTGTTTGTGATCTTCCTGTCATAACTCTTAAAGCTTCTCAACATATATGTGCAAATGGTGGGGGCTTTCTTCTAATTATCTCAGCGTCTTTTCAGTGCTGGGAGAAACTTCAGCAGAGACAGACCTTGAGAATTACTGCTCTACGATATGTCATCAAGGTTCTGCAGAATAAAAGATTTACTAAGCACAATTAGGAGAGAAAATATTTCTATAATACATCAGATCTGAATTTACATGCAGATATTTTGACTTAAAGATGCTTTTCAGCTATTTTTTCCTTTAAGCATCTTGTATACATACTGGCCATGTGGAGAAAAGGGAATTGGGGGTCAATTGGGATGTCAAATTCTCCTTATTTTCTATAATTAGATGTCCAAGAAAGAGGAGGAATATTAAGGGAGAGATGGAGGCCAGTAGGAGAAAAGAAGGATCTGGACTCCCTACACAACCATTACTTTTTCTAAATAAAATTTGGATTCCTGGGCCTTATTTATTTACCAATGATCAAACACATATGAAATGTATTTTCTTGTACTAGATACCTGGCTCGGATACCTTACATATATATCTCAGGCACCTGGCAATTTACATGAAAATTACTTATTTGTTTCTTCACTTTTCTTATTCTGTTATGATTTCCTTGAAGATAGCAACTGCATTTTATTCATATTGTGTAAGAGGGACTCGATTCTGACCCTGGCAGCTAACAGATGGCCTGTTTCAAAGTTGACTTTTTTTGCAGCTCCCCTCCAAACTCCCCTTCTCCTTCTCCCCTTACTAACCAATAACATGCTCTTACCAGTTTACTGACCAAAGGGATGAAGACCTAGCCCCTAGCACCTGTGAGTCTGAGGAAGCATCAACTCAAGGACAACTTGGACATGAATTGTCTCTTCTGACAAGTCCCCTAGTGTGACCCTGAAGAGCTAACCCTTAAAAGGTACTTGACTCCTTTGTTTGGGGAGAATCCAGGGCTTGTTCCTGAATGCTTAAGTTGACTGTTTTCTCCAATTTTCTAACAAATCAATAAATTTATTTTTTCTTTTTCCCAAAGGTTTGTCCCAATTATTTGGCCAAATTGGGCAGGTACTGGAATTCAGTTTCGTTTGTATCTTCAGCTCATCTGTGGTAGATAGCATTGTTGGTACCAACTTCACCATAAGTCCAAATTTGTTATGTGACTTTGCACTTTTTCCTGTGAAGTTAAGGCTAAGCCCCTTGACTTTGGGCAAGCCATGTGACTTTCTTTCTCCAATAAAATGAGATAAAGGTGATATGTGTATATATGTGCTAAGACTAGGCATCTGGAGGTCATGTGTGTTTCTACTTGCCATCCTCTGCATATGGCATCATACTGATAAGAGTTTCCTGCACATAGTTGTTACACCTACATCCTGGATCCAAGAATGAATATATATGGAAAAGATCTGAGACCAGAATTTAGTGTAGGGTCAGCCAAGACCAATCAACCTCTTCCTGACCTGAAAACACAGGAGCAATAATAAACAACTGTTGCTTCAAGTTACTGAGTTTCAGAGGGGCTTGGCAGTAATAGCTAACTGATATGCCAGCCCAGCTCCGTGCCTAGCAAGGTGCATGGCACATAGTAAATGTTCCATAACTATTAAAATAACAAACAAATCGGAAACCTGAGAGACCTTTGTTATATCCTTTTAGCCTTCATGTTGTAGGCCTATTCTATGTAGACAGTCCTCCTTTTCAACTTGTCTGCCCTTCACCTTCCAAATAATTCAGATTCCAATATTTTACAAACCTCAAAGATCCTTCAACAATACTTGTCTGCACCTGAGAAGGGGAGAGGGGAAAAGAACAGCAACATCAGAGTATACTATAATATCTGACCACTTCTCAGATCCAGGTTGGACCATTTTTCCTATTGAGCATTTCAGCAATATGTCCTTTCTCTTGTCTCTATTACTTTCTTAGTTCTCATTGCAACTTTGTCATAACTATCTTGGAAGATGTAAATTAATTCTATCCCCCCAAGTAATCTTTTTTAATTACTAATTTTTAAAAAAATTCTGGATGAAATTCAAGACCAGTATTTATGACAAGGTTAAAGATATTTTGAACTGCGATTTTCTTGGTTGTCATTGGAAAGAGCATCTTATCCTGATATATCTCAATAGGCCATTTCTTTTATTTCTTTTGATGTCTTTAAAATAAAGAGTTATCAACAGCAGACGATTGATGTTGCTGGATGAGAGATAAGAATGACTATCCATCACACAACAGAGCTGGCTGCAGGGGCAAGTGCCCAATTGACCAGGGCACCCAACCCTGAAAACCAATTAGCAGAGTAACCTTCCTATAGAATTTTTCAAGCTGCAGGGTAAGTCTTCTTTCTATTCTGCTAATCAGTCCCCCTATATTTAGTAATTTTAAAATATAAATATACACCAAGCTGGGTACAGTGGTACATACCTATAATCCTAGTACTTGGGAGACAGAGACAGGAGGATTGCAGGTTCAAGGACAACTTCAGCAACATAGAGAAACCCTGTTTCAAAATAAAAAGGGCTGGGTACAGCTCAGAAGTAGAATGCCCCTGGTTTTAATTCCCAGTACAGATCATAGATAGATAGATGATAGATAGATAGATAGATAGATAGAAGATATATAGATAGATAGATAACCTAATAAAGAACTGCAATGCCTTTTTACCTAAAAAGCAATCCATGTATGTGAATGTTGATGAAAAGTCATTGCTTTCAATCCCCTACCTAAATCACTCTATTAACACAGGCAGTGTTGTAAAGACTACTTGGATTAGGATACCAAGAAGTATAATTTTTGTCTGATTGCTGCTAATTCTCTGTGTGATTTTTAGGATCACCCCTTCTGACATTTGTTGTTGTTGTTGTTTTCTGGAAAATGGGAGATTTGTATGAACTAAATAGAGTTTGTCTTTTACTTAGTATTTATATTTAGTACCCCATACTAATTTCCATGACAGGCTTTCCATATTTACTGAGAGTTAATTTTGGCAAACTTCAATCAAGTCAGCCAAATAATTAGTTAGTCAGAGGCTGGCAGCTTGACATTGGTTACTGTGATTAGAGTCAATTTGCTAAAGAACACAGTATTGAAATAATATTCAAAAATAGTGTAGGATGAACCTGATAGGAAGGATTCATTATCCTCATCAAAGGCATGTTCACACCTCGAGTGAGTATGTTTTAACTTATATTAACCATGGAGTATAAGTAAACCGTTGGCTTCATTTTTAGGCAGTAACCAGATACACTGCTTCATTAGAACTTCATGGATTAGTATTGTGAGGAAGGAAGCTTTGCTGTGTGAATTGCTATCCTCTATCATGAGCATCTTTCTATCACTTGTTGACCTCTATAATTACAAAGCTAGTTTTAGTAATCACAGAAAAATATGAGAGGAATATTAGGAATAAAAATATAGTAAAAGAGGTACTTGGTTTTTAAAAATGTAGGAAAGTGAACTAAAATTTATTGAACATCTACTATGGGTCAGACCTGTTACATGTATTACATCACTAAAATATTATAAATCCTTTACAAAGGATAGTTTTGCAGAGGAAATAGAAGTTTGGAGTGGGAGCTTAAGGATGAAAGTTATAACGTGCAAATAGAAGATGCAAAATGCAAGACTGGATCCACTAAAATTACAAAGCCATATATCCTTTAAAAGCCTAAACTGATAGGAAAATGAAAAGTCATTGATAGCCAAACAAAAAAGTAGATTTTATACTCTGTTGAATAAGAGTTTAATGTCAATTTCTGTCAAAATTTCCAAAAAGTGTCATCTCATGACATTTTGTCATTTTTAACATGTCTGTTAAAATGCCAAAACTGATATATTGGTTTATTGTGTCTTGGTTTCAGGAAAATAAGCTCCTTTTGACATCTTTGTGGAACAGATGAAAATATATGAACTTACCATTGGCATAACTATATGGAAAATATGTGGTTAAATAAGAAAAAAGCTCAAAATATTGATTAATTAATGTTATATATGTTATGTGGTAATTTGGAAATCTCTCTCTCTTTCTCTCTCTCTCCCTTTCTCTCTCTCTCTCTCTCTCACACACACACACACACTCACACACACTCATTAGAAATGTTGCTTCCTGAATGCTCAGGATGTAGGGTGTAAGTCCCTTTGCCTGGGAAGTGAGAAGATTCCCAGAACATGAGGACTTCAATTCTAAAATGGAAAAGTCTCAGGCAAGCTAGGACAAGTTTGTCACCTTATCAGAATGTCATATATACACTTTGCCTATATATGACCTAGTGTTTTGGCTCTGTTGCCAGTCACAGCTCCAAGACTGAGATAATGTATCAGTTAGGGTTAGAAGTAAACTAGTATGATGGCACACACCTGTAATTCCAGTACTTGGGTGGCCTAGACAGAAAGATCACAAGTTCCAAACCAGCCTCAGCAAATTTAGCGAGACTCTTAGCAATCTAGGAAGACCTTGTTTCAAAATAAAAATAAAATAGGGTTGGGGTGTGATGTAGCTCAGAGGTAGAATGCCCCTGAGTTCAATCCACAGTAAAATAAATAAATAAATTGAAGTAGAGATGCAATGCTTGTCTGGACTGTTATCCTGGACTGACACATACACTTCACTTTCTCCTTAAATGGTGCTGACAGAGTCATCATTCCAATATTGTGCCCATCTCCCCAGGCTGCCTAAAACCCAGCCATGAACAGATTTCTTCACTTCCTTTGTGTTGCCCAGCAGTTACAGTTATGTCAGTATTTTGGCCCTTGCTGCCTCCTGAGTGAGAAGCCATTGAGAATGTCAGTCCCATTCCTAAAGATACTAAACCATAAAGATTTATTAAGGTCAAAGCTGAAATCTACAGGTTGCCTCACCAGCCAAGTATAAACCGTGTGTTCATTTTTGGCTGCTAACCAGGAGAGGCATCAATGACAGGGACAAAGCACCAAGAGCATTCCAGAGCATGGTAAGCAGCCCCTTGGGCTAGAACTGCATAATGATGGACACACTCAATATTCCTGTTAAAATACATGAATGTTAGGTTTATTCCTAAGTATTGTATTGTTTGGGGGGACATCATGAGTGGAAATGTTTTCTGGATTTCTTTTTCAGTGGATTTATGGTTTGCATATAGAAAAGCTTCTGATTTCTTAAGATTGATTTTGTATCCAGACACTTTGCTGAATTTGTTGGTCAGTTCTATAAGCCTTTTGGTTGAGTTTGTTCTTCTAAGTATAATATGTCATCTGCAAACAGAGATAGTTTCAGTTCTTTTCCTATTTGCACTCCTTTGATTTCCTTCTCTTGCTTTATTGCTCTGACTAGAGTCTTTAGTACTATATTGAAAAGGAGTGGTGACAGTGGACATCCTTGTCTTGTTCCCAATGTGAGAATATAATTGTATCTTTTCTGTCAAAGAGTAGTTTCACTTAAACCACCATTTTGTAACCTGGTAGGGACTTACATGCCTTCCCCAAATTAATATCTCTTAAGAGATTGAAGGTGTGTTGACCCTCCCCCATCTTCCCCTATAGTTGACCTCTAAGAATGTGAAGCTGTAATTCCCACCAATAGGAGTTCAGCGCAGGAGGAGCCTTGCATTAGGGATATTAAGACCCACTGGGTTCTCTGTGAGGTGTGCTCTCTCACACACCTGGGAGCACCCTTTTTCGCAAAAAAGTAAAATCAGCTTGCCAAGCAATTTTCAAACACGTGCCTTTTCGTTAGATACCGTGAAGTTATTTCTAATACAGACAAAGATGGAGAAAACCTTAGATAAGAAAGAAAGGCGACCTAACTAAGGGAGCTAGGAGGGAGGAAGAGGGACGCACTCTAATGCACAGGATATACATACACAAACTTATCAAAGTCAACTACTATGCTGAGCACAAGGAAGGAAGGGGGAGGAAATGGGGGTAGGAATTGGGGGAGGACTAATTGACCGATGTATGCATGTATACTTCTACCACCCTGAAACCCATCAAGATGTATGATTACAATGCACCAATAAATAAATAAATAAATAAATAAATAAATAAATAAATAAAAATGAACTTTTGGCTAAAAGTAATAAATCATTTTTGTTTAAATGAAAGTTGATTGGATTTATTTTTTCTTTTTGGACAAACCCATGAAAGAGAAGAAAGCATGTTGAATATTATTAAGAGCCAATAGGAGCGAGAATTGACTTTTATTTTATTGGATATTAAGCCAGGGACATTCTATCTCTGAGCTACACCCCCAGCCCTTTCTTTGATTTTTTTTATTTTGAAAAAGTGTCTCATTATGTTGCTGAGGGTCTCACTAAGTCACTGAGGCTGGCCTCCAAACTGTGATCTTCCTGTCTCAGCTTCCCAAGTACTCAAGTACTGGGATTACAGGCATCTGCCACCACACCTGGTGGCTCATATTTTTAAATATACTCTCTTCTCTGTGGACCTCAAATAGACATAACAGTAAACCTGGGGTATAGTCCACAGTGATGTGTAGCAGGGCTCAATATTTAGTCTTGAGTGTTTAATGTATTTGTGTGGTAATGGTGATAATGGTGGCGGTGTCTGCTTATTAGAATGATTCTTCCCCTCCCAAAAAAGAAAAGCTAATTAAAAGAGAGAGTCACAGTACTTGGGAAGCTGACATAGGAGGATCACAGTTTCAAGCCAGGCGTGGTGGCGCATGCTTGTAATCCCAGTACTTTGGGAGGCGGAGACCGGAGGATCCGGGTTCGCGGCCAGCCTCAGCTCTTTCTCTCTCTCTCTCTCCCTGTCTCTCTCTCTCTACTTAGTGAGGCCCTCCGCAACTTCATGAGACCTGGTTTCAAAATAAAGAATAAAAAATAGGGCCGGGGGCGTAGCGCGGAGGTAGAACACCTCTGGGTTCAATCCCTGGTACCACAAAAAAAAAAAAAAAAAAAGAAAAAAAGAAAAAGGAGGATCACAGTTTCAAAGCCAGACTCAGCAATTTAGGGAAACTTAGCAGGACCCTGTTTCAAAATTAAAAACATAAAATAGGGCTGAGGGTGTAGCTCAGAAGTAGAAAGCTTCTGGGTTCCATCTGTGGGGATATAATTGTATCTTTTCTGTCAAAGGAGGTAGTTTCACTTAAAGGGCCATTACATTCCTTCCCCAAATTAACATCTCTTAAGAGACTACAGATATCTACCCTCCCCCATCTTCCCCTGTAGCTGACCTGGAAGAATGTGAAGCTGTAACTTTGACCAATAGGAGTTCAGCGCAGGAGGAGCCTTGCATTAGGGATATAAGACCCACTGGGTTCTTTGTGAAGCGTGCTCTCTCTCATATCTGGGAGCACCCTTTTTTGCAAAAAAGTAAAATGGCCTTGCCAAGCAATTTTCGAACACGTGCCGTTTCTTTAGACGCCGTAAAAGGTTATTTCTAACAATTGGTGCCAATGCAGGGCACAGTGCCCCTCCGGGGTGGTGAGGATCCCCTCTTCTTAAGGGAGACGCGTCCTACTGCCGTGTTGCGGTAGCCTTCAGAGAGGGGACTCACAATCTCTGGAGCAGGTGATAAACCTTCAGGCGAAAATTGCGAGGTAACGCGGGGAAAAGGCCTTAACAAATACCGCGGCGACCAGAGGTTCACGCATGGAGTCAGGTATGAACACTTCAGGGAGAAGCAAGTAATACTTAGGTGGTCGGGACACTCTGGGGGTTGTGCATGTGTGTGCTTGAATGAGCATGTAGTGCGGTTACACAACCGGGAAGGCTGGGGTGGGAAGTAACGGCTATGTGTACTTGGATGAGAGGTAACAGGTGTGGAGTCTGAATCTGCCATTCTGTTATATCCTTGGCATTTCATACGGCATAAGGCCTCCTCTTCGGGGGAGCCAGCTAGGGGTTTTAACTGGCCTGCCGAGAAACTGACCTGCCTATGGGGATATGGGTCACAAGTGGAAGACAAACAGACAGACTAAGTGCATCTGGGAGAAATACTAGAAACCTCCAGCAGGAGGAAGCTAGGTCTCAGCAAGTATCTAGTTGTGATTTCACAACTAGAGAAGCCAATATGGGAAATAGAACCTCTTCACCCTGTGAAAGGGCACACAGGGAAGAAGAATTAGATAAAATTCCTTCAAATAGCCCCCTGGGGCGTATGTTCCAATATTGGGAAGAGAATCCCAGGACAGCAGGGAAAAAGAAACACCAAATGATAGAATACTGCTATTTCATTTGGATACAAGAACCCATCCTCCATCCATCGGTATTCTGACCAAAATTTGGCTCCACTGAAGACTGGGTTTGCCAATATTAATTGAATACATCAATAATAAAAATCCTGTGACCCAGGAAGAAATAGATTATGTGCTCTGCTAGAGGAAGGAGCCTGTAGGCTTGTTCCCTATGAAGGCAGAAATGAATGAGAATAAGAACAATTGGGACCTCCTTAACTGTTTACCTCCCCCCTGTAATTCAGGGAATCAGTAGACTGAACCACCTCAAGTCACTGAGGAGGGAGGGGGGGAAGGAGGGAATCTGAGTCGACTGCAGCGACTTCAGACCCCCCTCCTCCATTATGTACCTCCCTTCCCCAACTGAAAAGAGAGGTTCAGCAATGTAAACGGGGTGTCCAAAGTTTCCCTTTTCCTTCTAAAAAGGAAGAGCCACAGGCTTTTTACCCACTTAAGGAAGTTCCTCTGGGTGGAGGGGCTATTGGGTTTGTAAATGCCCCCCTAACTAGTTCAGAGGTTAGAACTCTAATAAAGGAACTCAACCCTCTTATAGAGGTCCCCCATGGGGTTGCAGATCAGCTAGATCAATTTCTTGGACCCCAAATTTACACATGGGCTGAATTAATGTCCATTCTGGGCATCCTCTTTACCGGGGAGGAAAGGGCAGCCATTAGACGGGCAGCCATGGCCGCATGGGAATGAGAGCACCCAGCAGGCCCTGACGTCCTAACTGCTGAGGCTAAATTTCCCAATCAGGAGCCCCCGTGGAATAACAACAACCCAGAACATAGAAATCATATGAGGGACCTTCGGGAACTAATAATTAAGGGGATTAGAAAATCTATACCTCAGTCCCAAAACATGGCTAAGGCTTTTAAAGTACAGCAAGGAAAGGAGAAGGGGCCAGCTGATTTTCTTAACAGACTAAGGAACCAAATGAGAAAATATTCTAGGTTAAGCCCAGAGGATTCTCTAGGACAAAGAATGCTTAAATTACATTTTGTTACTAAGAGTTGGCCAGACATCACAAGAAAGATGCAAAAATTAGAAAACTAGGAAAATCGGACCCTAGAGGAATTGTTAAGAAAAGTTCAAAGGGATTATGTAAGGAGGGATGAAGAAAAACAAAGGCAAAAATCTGAAATAATAATCTCCACTATAGAACAAGTAACCCAGGGGAAAACTGGCCCCAAAAACTAGAGACAAAGACCTTTGACTCAGGGCCCCTCTAAATAGAAAGAGAAAAATAAATGTTATTGGTGCAGAAAAGAAGGCCATTTTAAAAGGGAATGCCCAGACTTAAAAAAAGAAGAAAAAGTTATACCCATTATGACCTTCGAGGGGAGCTAGGAAGGTCAAGGGCTCTGTTATATGAATGGGTCCTGCCAAGAGCCCTTGATAAATTTGCATATGGGACCTAAAAGAGAGGAATTAACATTCCTGGTTAACTCTGGAGCAGCCAGATCCTCCCTTAACCATCACCTGCCCCCTTCTTTAAAGCTGGCTAATTAATCATTAATGGTTTCAGGAGTACAGGGAGAAGGATTTAATGTATCTATTTTTGAGAAAACACAGGTTGAGTATAAAACCAGACTAGCCCAGGCAAGATTCCTTTTTGTACCTGAGGCAGGAACTAATCTTTTGGGCCTGGGCTCAGACATGCCAACAATAGAAACCAAAAATCAATTTCTCAAAAATCATGTGTCTAGTCTCTCCTCTTCCCTGTCCTCTCTTAGGGTACAAGGATTGTTAGCCCAAACCCCACCTCTTAAATTTCCAGCACACTCTCATCAACCCAACAACAGCACCCTAATAAAGACCTGGAAAGAGGACAGCTTGAGCCAGCCTAGAAGGACCATATCAGGTGCTTACAACAGAAACGACTGTTCGCACTTTGGAAAGAGGTTAGACTCATTACACATGGATTAAAGGGGCCCCGCCTCCTATCCTGAAAGGACAATGGACCATCACTCAACACCTGGACCCTCTCAAGTTAACTGTAAAAAGACTCTAAGTTTATTCTGGTCTTTGGCTCTGTTAAGCTTCCAAGTATTGGGTAGCCCTTACTCAGCTCAATTCACCATTAATGTTACTATAGGAAAGAAACCCCTAATTATAAAAATTAATACATGTCAAGTCTTATGTCTCTGCCCAGAACCAACATGGACGATAAAGCAAAATAATCCAAGACAAGCCCCTTGTTCTATTTGGGGCAAATCTCAAAGGACCACCCCAAATAGAAGATGGACAGCCCCACCATATAGAGCTATTCCAATTCCAAGAGGGTTAAAAGAAAAAATAACTAGGCCTGGAGAAATTTCCCTAAACACCTGTGCTAATTTACAGTATAATCCATTCTTGCTACCTCACAAGCCAGGAAAGACAGCTCTTTCCATTAAACGCGGGTCTAACTTCCAGACAGATACGTCAAGAAACAATCCCATGGGGAAGCTTGCTGTTAGATTAGTTAATAATTCAACCTCAGTTGCTAACGTTAACCCTTCAACCTGAGGCACTATAATAAAAATAAAAGATTTCCACCAGATGACAGAAGTTAAGGCAGGATATGGGAAAACAAATGTCTGGTCGAAATGGATTAAAAATTCTGTCAGCACCTTAAATAACAGTGACCATTACGTTTGTGTGGCAAACAAACTAGGCAAGTCAAAAACTCAGGTGGTACCATTTCCACTCGGATGAACCTCAGACCCAATGGGCATGAGATGTATGATAGCCCTCTTTCAGGACAATCTAGCATGGGGCGAGAAGTCTTGTAAGACTCTATCCCTCCTGTTCCCAGTGGTGCAGGGTCCAAAGCAACAGCCCCCTAAAACCATCGAGCCTCCAGTCCCAAACACTAACCATACCTCATGCCTCTCAAGGTGGGAGGGACAGTCAGTGTTCTTGGGAAATGTTACAGGCTGCAGTGAATGCTGGTCCTTTGAGGAGCTGGATAATCAGTCCGCACTGGCGGTAGCCCAAGCAAATGTCTGGTGGTATTGTGGAGGACTGCTACTCGAGAGTTTACCTGCCAATTGGAGTGAAATTTACACTCTAGTACAATTGGCAACTCCTTTCGGCCTGGCATTTCAAACCCAAAGCGAGGCACCCTCTAGTGGGTTATTAAACCCTCGCATATATGTAGATTCAATCAAAACTTCAAGGGATGGTCACAAGAATTTGAGGCTAAAAACCAGGTAGCTATATGGTTTACACCAATGTTGTTTTGGTGGTCCACCATTAATAAAAGGACAGATTGGGTAAACAATATATGTTACGATCAATAGAAGATTGTCAACCACACCTTAAATGTCATACAGGAAATAGCTAAATGTTTATCTGCGTTAACAGTTGAGCTAACAAAAAGTTCAAGGATAGGTGATCCTTTCCCCAGCCTAACAGAACAATGGTTGGGAAAGCAAGGAGAAATAATGAGTCCAATCATAATACCTCTCATAATATTTAGAAAAGTTATCCTAATAAGATGTGGTATAATCCTCTGTGTTAAGGCCCTAGTCCAGGAACAGAGACAGTTCTAACTGAACAATCCTCTATGGCTTACTAAAATAGTCTCTTGTTAAATACCTTTGAGAGCAAAAGTCTCCGTATGCTAATAGAGTTTGAAGAAAAGAGTAATAATGTATAATAAAAGAGGGGGAAATTGTGAGAATATAATTGTATCTTTTCTGTCAAAGGAGGTAGTTTCACTTAGGCGGCCATTTTGTAACCTGGTAGGGACTTACATTCTTTCCCCAAATTAACATCTCTTAAGAGATTACAGGTGTCGACCCTCCCCCATCTTCCCCTATAGCTGACCAGGAAGACTGTGAAGCTGTAACTTCGACCAATAGGAGTTCAGCGCAGGAGGAGCCTTGCGTTAGGGATATAAGACCCACTGGGTTCTTTGTGAAACGTGCTCTCTCTCATATCTGGGAGCACCCTTTTTCCAAAAAAAGTAAAATCGCCTTGCCAAGCAATTTTCAAACACGTGCCGTTTCTTTAGACGCCATAAAAAGTTGTTTCTAACAAGGGTGGGTCACCAAGTTCCTTCCTTCAAGCCAAGGAAGAAAGATGGGGCTGCAATTCCCAAGGGAGAAAGAATGGTTACCATTATCCTAGATGAATATAGAATGGACTCAGGGTGAAGGGAGGAAAAGAGAGAACAAAACCTGGCAACAAGAACTGCAGGGACAACCAGGTTTGTTTATTTGTATTTGATGCCCAGGAAACATTTCCATATCTTTGGGTGACAGATCCCTACATTGCTTTGGAGAAATTGCCTTTCCCAGGGAAAGTGCTGACTTTCCCAAAGTCAATCAATTCAATTCTATTCCTTTGAACTTCGAGTCTTCAGCAGAGATTTAAAAATGAAAAATGGTTACAGTGAAATCCTTGGAGCAGGAATGATTTAGAGGGTCCCTACTCTATCATTTCCTAGTTTTCATATCCTGTTGTTCCTTAAACTGTTATCTCCAGGTTTTTTGCATTTCTGTGAGTCACCCAATATCCTTCCTTTTTGGCTTAAGTCGGAGGTAGAAACCCAGTAGCTTAACCCTGGGGCGCTGAATCACAACATAGTTTATACAAAGGTCTCTGAAGCCAAGGAGATTATAAGAATCAATATTATGATAGTAAGCCCTGGGAAAACAGATTTTTAGCTTCATTCCTGACGTTCATTATTCTCCTTTATATTGCAGAGTGCTGGAAAATCTGCAAACTAGATATGCTAGGTTTCCTTGCTAGGCAGTTTCCAGTTAGATTCTACCAAAGGCAGGTCTTGGGGGAAGACTAGAAGGTGGGAAAAAGAGAGAAACCATTTTCTCACTCTGGCAGTAGCAGCAGGCAACCATAGGCTTCAAAAGTCTTATCAGTGAGTCTAATCAGCGTGACTGTGGGCTCCCAAGTTCTTGCAGCTATAGGAAGAGGAGAGAGCCTCAGCTGCCTCGAGAACAACAGCAACAGTTGCTTAGCAGCAGCAGCAGCAGCAATAGCAGCAGCCACAGAAGGGCTCTGGAAGCCTTAGGGATACAACCCTGTGAATACTGGCACCTCTTGACTCCCTTGAATTCCATTCCTCCTGTCCAAAATGTCTGGAGTAATTCTGCTTTTCTGCTTGGATACTGACTGATAGCTAAGAGTGATTTGATTTTAAGCTTTTTAAAATATCAAAACATGCATAGCTCCATCCAGATGCGATGCAGGTGGATAACCCTGTGTTTAAACCTAGCTCCATTACCTATTGGAAATATTATATTAGACAAGTAACTTAATTAAGCCTCATAGGGGTATCATGTAGATTACATAATAAAATGACATAATGTATGAAAGTTCCTGGCACTCAGCAAATTTTAGTTACCAATGTCTCTCTCTCCTGGCACTTACCAGAGCATGGTTTGAGTGTATAAGCATAGATTCCAGAGATCTTTGCTTCAGTAAAGGTTATTCTAAGAACTAAGATACAATAGAAATGGATTCTGTGAGGAAGTCAGATACAGAGGAGAAATTAAGTAGTTCCTGGCAGGGAATGTTATGTAAAATTTCTATAAAGATTACTTCTCAAAAGAGATATATGAGGCAAAAAAAAATTAAACCCTGACTTTGTGATAACCTAATTCAAAACATAAATGTAAACCTATACTCAGAAAAATAATGGTTCTATGTAAGCATGAGAATTAGATTTTGGGGGAACAGACTGGCTGCTAATCCTACTGCAGATATTTTCATAATTCAATCTAAAAGATGGAATATGTTATTTTTAACCTCTCTGTATAGAAGTTTCATATTTGCTGTTCTTTAGTATTAGTCATGGTGATTGTTAAGAAAGAAAATATTGTCTTTTCACAAGTGGCCCTGCAACATTAACAGAGTACTGAACTTAGCTCCAGAGTGAAGCATTTGAAGTGAGCCCAAAGGAGATAAAAACACTGCTTTTACTAGAATAGAACTATAAGATACTAGTACTGGATGATGTTTTAAAGACACTCAACCATATTTGTTTGTTTGTTTGGATAGAACCCAGGGACATTCTACCTCTGAGTTACACCTCCAGCGCTTTTGTTTTGTTTTGAAACCGAGTCTCACTAAGTTACCGAGGCTGGTATTGAACCCTGTGATCCTCCTATGTCAACCTCCCAAGTACTGGTGATGAGGTAGAATAGAAGAAATAAAATATTAGGCAGAAAGGAGACAAATTGGAAAAAAAGGAAAATACAGTTTTAAGAAGGAAATCTAAAACCTTTAGCTTCTGCAGGGCTTGCCCAGGACTTGCCCAAGAGCCAAACAATGGGCTTGTTTCACATCTAAAATTTCTGAGGTGATTAGATTCTAGAAAAAGAGCTTTACCTTTTACCAGAACTCCAAAAAGTCACACCTGTTGTTAAAAAGCCTTACACCCTGGATGGCCACCCTATTTTATGTCTCCAAGTCTCCAAGCCTCAGGGGTCCCTGAAAGGCAAAAACCGATGAGCCAGCTGTCCACCATATGCAGCGTGTCCAAGAATAAGTTCCATCTTTGGTATAGCGTTTTTTGCTGCTAGGTACCTGAGCATGAGAGGAAAGAGAGAAAGAGGAGAAGGAAAAGAAGAGGGATGGGGTGGGGGTGGCCTGAGCCTTCGCCGGGGTTTAGGTAGTCCACGTATGATGTCTGCATGTGGGATCGTCCTGGAGTGAATAGGGACCCGCAGTTGGCAGCAACTGATAATTCCTGAGGAGGATCTGGTTGAAAGTGTGGTTAGAAATTTTGTTTATTTGGGTTTGTAAAAATTTTAAAAGGCAGGGGAGAAACATGCAAAAGAGGAATATCCCAACTATAGGGCCCATAATTGGCACGAGCCAGGTTAGGATTGGATTGTTAAGGGATTCCCATATGTTGGAGTTAGGCCCCGAGGAAGCCTCAAGAAGCCTTTCTCTTACATGATGGAGATTTTTGATGTTTGTTTCTACTGCCTGTGACTCGTTGATGTAATAGCAACAATCTTCTTGGAGAAAAATACAGGTCCCACCTTTTTCGGCTGTCAATAAGTCAAGGGCCCTTCGGTTTTGCAGGGTGACTCCAGCTAGGGATGTGATTTGACGCTGCAGTGAGGCAAGGGATTGGGCGGTCTCCTCGATTGCGCTTTGCATTTCAGCCTGGAAAATCTGAAGTTGTGAAATGCTATATCCCAGGGAGGTTGCACCTAGTCCGGTGCCTAGGAGAGACGCTACCAGTGACACCCCAGCCACGACAGAGAGAAAGACTGCCCTTTTTTTGTCAGGAAGGGGTGTAGAGAAGGAGGTTGGTTGAGCTAAATATGCCTGATGTCCCTCAGTAAAGGAAAGTAATGTGAGTTGTGGGGCCAAGGTTGTAGGGATACAAGGTGTGTGAGGGGAGTCATTAATATTTTTATAAAGAGTGCCGTTACACCAATAAAAAACGCCATCCGGAGCCCATGGGTAGGGTGGTAGGCGTGTTTGATTGCAAATGTGGGAGTGGTTGGGGGAAGGCGTGTAGCAGAGAGGAAAGGTGTCGGTGGAATATAGGGGAACACCAGGGATTGTAAACGTGTTTGGGGCTCCTGCTTGTTGATCTGATGTGGGTGTGTTATGGACTGCGGTAAGGATGGGAGAGGAACTGCGATTAAAGGGGGTTGTTCCAAATTGGCACAGAGAAAGCAGTCGGAGGAAGGGACGTGAGAGGTGTTTAGAAGATGGAGACCTTGACTAAGAAAAGAGAACCAGGTGAGGAGAGTAGGGGCTGAGTTAATCTGTGTGTGTAGGACCTGGTCCTCTTGTGAGAGTTGTGTGATTATCTGGCTGAAGGACTGCTGGGGATCCATCTTTGTTTCCTGAGAAATGGTAATGGTTTGGGTAGGGTAGCTGTCAAAGTTATTACGATAAATGCCTCCAGTGACTGATTGGTCCCAAATAGGGTTGGAGGGATCCATTAGGTGGACCTGAACAGGAGGATAATGTGCTAGGGAGGAAGTTTGAGTGTCCCAAACCTTAGGAGTGACCAGATGTTCAGGAACCGGGGCAACGGATTATTTCCCTCTGTTGTTCATTTTCTGAGGCCGTGAGTAGAAGAATTGTTTTAGGGGAGGAAATGGGAGTGGAGGGGGCGGGGAGCAGGATAACAGGCCCATAATTTGGCCAAAATGTCTCTTCCTAGCAAGGGGGTGGGACAATGGGGTAAAATTAAAAATTGATGAGCGAATAAATGGTGATGTAGGAGGCAAAATAAGATGGATGTCTTATGGGGGCGAAAGGCTTTACCATCTATCCCTTGTATGGTGGAGGTAGAGGGAGAGGTGGGTCCCCAGAACTCCCTTAAGACTGAGAACATGGCGCTGGTATCCAACAAAAACTTAATGGGACAGCCATCTACGTGAAGAGTAACCCGGGGCTCCTGTGGGACTATGTCAATGGCCGAAGTGGAAGACCCCGGGCCCCGTCAATCCTCCGCCGCCAGGCCCAGTAAGGGTGGCAGTGGCCCGCTTCCCCTTCGGGAAGTGGGGCAACTGCCAGCCCAATGTCCGTGCTGAGAGCATTTTGGGTACGGGTGTGAGGGCGGCGGGTAGTATGGGCATTCCGATGCCCAGTGTCCCTTCAGGTCACATTTTGGACATGGCCTGGACAGGGGCCTCGGGGTTGGACACGCCTTGGCCCAGTGACCTCCCTTGCCACATTTAAAACAAAGTCCCAGGGGGCTTTGTGGCCCAGACATTGGTCTACTCCTTTGGGTGGATGGCCTATTTTGGGGACCACCTGATGGGCCCCCAGGGTTTTGTAGCTCCTGAGCAAGCATTTAAACCTAGCACGCTCCATTTTTTCATATTGTTGGTATTTGCGGCGTTCAGTGTCCTCATCCCTATTATGAAAAGCCTTAAACGCCACTGCCATGATCTCAGTCTGAGGGGCCACAGGGCCCTGTTCTAATTTTTTTTTTAATTTTGCCTTTATGTCAGGGTAACTTTGAGAGAAAAAATAGGTCATGAGGACCTGTTGCCCACCTGGGGATTCCAGGTCTAGATTAGTATATTGTTGAAGAGCCTTTGTTAATTGGCCTAGAAACTCAGAAGGGGTTTCTTCCCTCTTTTGAATTATTTCATGCAATTTTTCAAAGTTAACCACCTTTTGGGCAGCCTTTTTTAACCCCGCTAAGATGCACATGGAAAATTGGTCCCTCAGGGCTAGATCACCCAAGGCATTGTAGTTCCAATTGGGGTTCCCTGTCAGGGACAGCCTCAGGGCCTACTGGATGATTAGGGTTTGTTCTGTGTGCCTCATCAGCATGTGCTCTAGCCTGCTCCCAGACTCACCTCCTCTCCTCCGGGAGAAACATATTGGCAAGTATCATATAGATGTCGTGGAAAGTAAGATTGTAAGTCTGAAGAACCCATTGGAACTCCCAAAAATAGGATGTAGGGTCTGCGGTGTATGAGCCCAAGCGTTTTTGAAGCTGGATTTGGTCCACTACTGAAAAGGGAACATGGACCTGGACAATCCCTTCAGCCCCAGCAACCTCCCAGAGCGGGGCCATGAAGTGAGGAGGAGGTTGTGGTGGATGTAAAGTGTGGGATCTGGTGGCCAGGGGGCTAAAGGAAGGGAAGGGTTGTGGGGTGGGGGAAGTATTGGAAGGAGGTAATTGGGGAGCTGGGACAGAGGAAGGGGCTGGATTTTGTGATCGGCAGTTTTGATGGGGGGTTCGTCTGCGGGGTCGAAGTCGTCAAGAGAAGAACAGGAAGGTGTGGGGTTGGGTTGATAGGCAAGGAGGACATTCTTGGGAGAACAAGAAATACACAGAGCAGGATTGGAACAGAGAAAGGAAAAAGCCTGAACGTAGGGAATCTCTGCCCATTTTTTTGATCGCTCACAAAAGTTATAAAGATCCCTGAGAAGTGCGGGATCAAGAGACCCATACTCAGGCCATTTGTTTTGGTTGTCTAAGGGATAAGTGGGCCAGTCCTGAGTGCAAAATTTAATGAGTCATTTAGGCTTAATATCAGGAGTAAGGCTGAGGGTGTTTAAATTGTTTAGGAGACATTTTAGGGGGGAGTTGGCCAGGAGGGAGGAGGAAGTCCCCATGGAGAGGATTACGTGTCCATGGAAGCATCCCCCCAGGAGAGGATAAGGCAGGTCTCAACCCGAAGAGCCCAGTCGTCACCGAGGTCTAGCAGGCGAGAGGTCCCAGCAGACTGGAGGTCCCAGTGGACCGGAGGACAGTGGGTCACCGAGTGCTCGGATTTTGGAGGTCCCAGTGGACCAGTAGGGAGGGAAGACCCAAATCTGAAGACCCAAATTTGGCCTCTCCACTCCCGCGGCCGAGATGAGGAAGAAAAAGCGAAAATAAGGAATTTAACTTGTAACAATTAACACCCAATTGTGGTGAGGAAGGAATTTAGCCTGTAACTGACCACAGTAACCAACTGTGACAGCTCAGTACAAGGAGTTTAACCTGTACCTGACTGCGAACAATTAATGGTGATAACCTACTACTGTCAGACCGGCCAGAAGGAGGTTTAGGAATCTAAGGGTTAAGCTTAAAACTCCGTGAGGTCCACCACAACCGTGAAGATCTGGGTGGGGTGCGTTCCTCCCCGTGTGGGTCAATGCTTGGGGCAGCTCAACGATCAACGGTCAGCACCCAGCGAGAAACCCGACAGGTTTTGGAGTTTGGGAATTAAGGCAAACTCACCTAAAGATGGCCAATGATGGATGCGAAGCAGGAGATCAAAATAATGGGCGAAGGCTGTGGCATCCCAGTGGGTCAAGCCCTATGGCTCAAAGTGGGGTCCCACCAAAAGGCGGGGGTACCCCAACCGGGCGGAAACACCAATGAAAGGCAAAAACCGCACCGGAGACAACCATGCAGCCAAGAGATTTATTCAAGCGACAGGAGGTCAGAAGAGAGGTGATCAGAGAGAGAGAGAGACAGAGAGCGCCTCGGCGCTTGGGATTAAATACAGGCTTAAGCTGAGTTGGCCCATTGCCATTGGTTGACCGGACCCGGTGTTGCATCTTATTGGAGGCCCACGTGGCCTTTAAACTTATTGGTTGGTGGGATGGTGTGCGCCAGAAGCCTGAGCAGTTCCCAGAAAGGGGCGGGACCCTTTTGGGAAGCAGTAACTGGGCGTGGGGGCAGGGTTGGGAGGAGAACCCCTTCGGAGAACCGGTTCGACCCATCAGTCCCTGAGAGTCCTATCTCAACACCTATTGTCTAGCTTGGAGCCTCAAAGAGGAGACCACCATCCCATGATCCCCCACTTTCCCCTGTGGGCCTGGCCACTCCCTTTCTCCAGTGGGCATATAAAAAGATAGTAAAGATCTTGGAGGTACACACACTCTTTCTCCCTCTGCAGCAGCTTTCTGCGCCCCTCTGGGCCCCTCTCTGCCGTGGCTCTCACACCCTTGAGATAGCCTGTGTATGTGTTTTCCCTCCTTTCTTAAATTAAACCTATGCCTTTATCTCTGACTGGCGTGTGCTAAAATTGTTTTCTAAACTGGAGCCAAGAACCCACAAGAAGTCATCCCTTCTCCCATCACACTGGGATTACAGGTGCACGCCACCATGCCTGGCTTCCAACCATCTTATCTTTTAGATGAGAAAGCCTGAGCTCAGAGGGACCTGCTCCTAAGTTAGACTTGGAGGTAGATTTCTTACACATGAGAGGGAGATCCCAAAAGATACCCTTTGCCTATCTTCTGGGATGGGTTTGGCCAACTTCTTTGCCTCTAATTATAGTGTGAGAGGATATAGCCAGGCCAGTGGTGGGACTGTGCCACTAACTAGTTAAGGAGTCTTGAAATAAGGTCTTGCCACCCTATGAATCCAACCGATTAATACTGACTTAATTAATTCTAGTATTAAATAGACACTTGTTTTCACATATCTCCTTTGATGCATTTTCATCATAATCTTAACAATTATCATAACTGCAAGTTATGAGAAAGACCCCACTTTTGAAGAATGTATATAAAATTAAGAATGTCTAGCCAGGTGTGGTGGCACACACCTGTAATCCCAGTGCTTGGGAGGTTGAGACAGGAGGATTACAGGTTCATGGCCAGACTCAGCAACTTAGCAAGGCCCTCCCCAACTTAGTGAGACCCTCTTTCAAAATAAAAAATAAAATAGGGCAGGTATATCTCAGAGGTAGAATGTCCCTGAGTTCAATTCCCAGTACCACACACACACAAAAATTAAGAATGTCTGCTTTCCTCTGTCCTAGCAAGGGATAGAGATTGGCCTAGAAAACACATCTCTTGATATCCAGTCCAATATTTTCTCCAAAATACCTAACAGTAGTATTCAAAGATAATAAAAAGTGGGGCTCTGTATAGATTTGATAAATGGATTTTGTTCTCCCCTGGGGGTGGGGAAAAAATAAATGGGTTGTACTACATGGTCTAAATCCCCAGCAGGCTGAGCATGGTGGCACATGCCACCATGTACTTGGGAGTACATGGTACTGCCAGTACTTGGGAGGCTGAGACAGGAGGATCACAGGTTCACGGCCAGCCTCAGCAACTTAGTGAATCCCTCCACAACTTAGCGAGACCTTGATTTGAAATAAAGAATAAAGCCGGGCGTGGTGGCACACGCTTGTAATCCCAGTGCTTTGGGAGGCGGAGACCGGAGGATCCAGGTTCGTGGCCAGCCTCAGCGCGCATGCGCGCGTTCACGATCGATCGATCGATCTCTCTCCTCTCTCTCTCTTTCTCTCTCTCTCTCTCTCTCTCTCTCTCTCTC